>OMOU01027413.1:1082-11303 GCA_900312585.1 Malacocephalus occidentalis
TCCCCCCCCCCCAATTAGAAGTGTATCAAATATTTAAGATTACAATCCACTGATGAAGAGTTTAGTTCTATGTAATGAATGGCCTCTCAGTTCCTCGTACGCCCCCTCTTCATGGTTAATCTAATATGGCCGTTTGTGGCAGGACAAACAGGCAGATTGCATCACACCTCCTCGAACCCCCGACCTTTCTTCTCCTGTCGGCGGCCGGTGTGCTGGTGCTGGGGGAGCTCAGAGTGCGGTGTAGGACCAAGCCAAACCTGGGCCTCTAATGGGAGGCAGGGCTGTGTGAAATGGCTCATAAATAAGTAGAGTTGTCCCGGACCGGCTCCCTGGGTTGTGCGGCTGGAGTGGGCTGCGGCCGGGCTGCTGGGGGCCAGTCATGGGTCAGGGAGTGCTGCTTCATTGGGCTGGGAAATGACTGGACTAGCGGATGAGAGCGGATTGGCAGAGCAGGGTGGAAGACTGCTGGTTGTTAGGAGATTACAGAGAGTGGGCTGGCTTTGTATTTGAAGAACGTTGCACAAACACCACATTGCCTTGTTTGAGGCAACCAATGACCAACAGACAAGCAAACAAGGTAATGAAGAAGCTACAAACTACATTGTGTGTTGATGTGCAGCTGCTTCTACGTGGGATTTCCCACATGCTAACGTGGGCTATCTATCCCTTTTTGCGTTCCATAGACTGCATCGGTCAGTTTGCATGAACAATGATTTCCTGGTTCCTTTATTTCAAACTTTATTGTCTATTTTGGTGTCTGCCTGGCAACCAAGCTAGCTGAAAACCGTAGCTGGTATCTCAAGGTTTTTTGCCCTAGGATTCTATGCTATTGTTACTGTTATCTCAGCTACTGTTGGACTGGATTCTGTCAACAATGTAGAAAGCAGGGTCTTCATTTGGATGTCCATTATGTTTTTCCCAAGGTGAGCATGTCTGCTCACCTTGTACCACTGTACCACCTTGTGTGTAGAGCAGAAATCTATCTCGTGTTTCTTCTCTCCCACCGGGAGAAGCGGTTATTGTTCCCTGTTGTTTTATTACGATATGGGTTAAAAGGCAGCATCTGATGTGGACCCGTGAAGCCTTTTGTATTTATCATGAAGACCAATACACACAATGATGACTTGAGACAACTTACTTGAATTGGTCACCCTGGAGCAATATTATATTTATTCCAAAAGTAATTTGAGCAGTGGCAAAATTGGCAAACTTCTGAAATAGAGATGCTGAGAACCTCATGCAAAGGAGTCACACATCAGTAGCAAACTAGCACAATGCAACACATTCTGCAAAAGGGAGTGCAGAAAACATAATGAGACGCATATTTTGAGCTGGGTGATATGGAGAAAATCACTATATTTTGGACCAAATTCCTCAATAATGTGGATAAAGGCAAATAATAGAACAGCTAGAACAGTCTTGTTCTGAAAATATATCCCAAAAGAATCCAAAACCCAAGACGAGTCTCATATCACAATATCACTGTATTTTCGATATATTGTCTCCTGCCCAGCCTTGCACATATTCATAGGTTCAACTCAATTTAAAAGTTGTCCAGCAACTAATTAACACTCGTCATGTCTGCACCGAAAGCCTTTATCATGGAGTAAAATACATAGAAATAATACTAATAATAATGCTATTAATAATACATTGTTTAGTATGAATGTGTATGTATGTCCCGCCTGCTCGGTTGAAACCCTGCCTCTGAGAGTTGAACAGAAGCATCGCTCCGTGGGGCTCCGTGGTGGTGCCTGTGCTTTCTCGGCCTGCAACACGCACGACCGAGGAGCTGCCTGTTAACACAAACACAAACGCGCACACCCATGTAATATTGGGGGTTGTGTCCTGCACAGACACGGTTGACAAAACAATGAAGGAGTTTGTCCTGCAAACGATGAGTCAGCCATCAAGACGCGTAGTGGCATGTGAATTAAGGCCACGCCATAAAAAACACTGAACACACTGCTCTGAAACAGACATTTGGCATTAGAACCGCAAAATAATGCACCTACGAAAAAGGTGATGTGTTCAGTGCAGTGGAATTAAAGGAATTCCCCTTGCTCTCCGACCGCTCTTGGAGACTTACTAAGACAGTCTGAAGCATGCAATCTGCAACCCATTGGAAAACAGAGAGGAACAGATTTAAGGGTATAACTGTTGAAACTTAAGGGGTGGATAACACACAGCAAGACAAACCCTTTTAATTAAAGCCTGAAGAGTCTGCCAGAGTCTATGTGGACACGGCTAAGATTAATTCCTCTCTCCAGAAATGCCAACACAGCGAGAATATGGTGTAACGTGTTGAATAAACATGCAGCAGACGTACAGATATTTCAGGGAGGGGGGGGTGGTACAAGGAATCTTGTTTGAATTGAGGAGGCATTTGCATTTGTTTACAACAGCTGTGGTGTACTTAACAACTTCTGCAATTAACTTTGACCCAGCAAACTCTGATGCTTGTGCAGAGTGTGTGCAAAGCCTCGTCTATGCAGTGCAAATACACTGCTTTGTGCCACAAACGCCACACTCAGACAGTGGAGGGGTGAAATCTGCTTAAGATTCTGAATGGACAGGGAGAGGAGAGTAAAGAAAACGGGGGGGGAAAAAAAACCCACAGAGATGGAGGGAACCAGTGAACGAGAGGGAAAAAGAGACGCAGGGAGATAGCGAGGGAACAAGCGCATTAAAATTTCACACTCTGCAATCACTGATTGAAAAATTACAATAGCAATACAAATCTGGCCCTGGGCAGCGTAGGAGTTTGACAAGGTTAATTTTGAGAAAATGAACACTTTACCCACACTGAGCTGAACACCACACAGACTGCCATGAGTAAGGTACTGAGCCTTAGTCTGCATCCAGTCATCCAGGATCCAGAACCGTCTCACGACGAGACTGTACACCCTTTGCATAATTTCTGTTGGCAACACATAAAATATGGAGTATGAACCGTATAAACGATCATCAACCGTCTCTGATTCGTGTTAACTTAGCTGGCTTGCTTAGCCAACTGCTTGTCTGGATTCAGCAGGGACATTAAAAAATAAGCAGTATTTTGTGTTTCTCGGTTTGTTGATAGCTTCTGCAGGACACGGCATGGTTTAGTTGATGGGGGACCCGGGGGGGACTCCCAGTGTTACTGAGCAATCCAATCACGAGAAGCAGCAGCTGCAGTCCTTAAATGAACCCATCCTGTCTGCCTGTCTGCCGGCCTGCCAGCCTGTCTTCCCCACCTGGCTCTCTGGCCACACTCTGGCTCCAGCTACCTTCCTGACGGCCTGGCAGCAGCACCCCGCCGTCCTGTCTCTCTCCATCTGCACCCCTTCCTGACAGGCCTGGGTGTAAAGGCAAGCACCTTAATCGCCCACACCGACTAAATTACACCGCTTACACTGTCCCCTCTCTTCTGGGTTCACCAGTTAGTTCCCCAGTTCCAGGGAGAAGAGAACAAATCCAACACCAAAAGCTCTACCATGTTTTGAGTTGCCATTTTTTGAGCTGCTTTCTATAAAATTGTAAGTGAGCTCCCTGTTTCAGCTCCAATTGGAACACGATGAAAAACATATATTCCGGGCTGAAAGTTCTTAGAAGTAGGGGGGGGAGGGGGGTTATACCCGTGGTTACTTACGACCCGTGCCAACTTTGTGTGATAACTTTTCTTAAGCTAGTACACACGTCGCTTGACTTGAACGTGTACCTTCATCTTGATGTGGAAGTACCTGCAAAAAGGCAGTTTGACGTCACGAAAATAACAAGGCCAGTTCGGAGCTGAGTAGAATGTTCACAAACTGGTTGGCGGAGACAAAGCAACAGGCAAAAAGGTCGCTCTGTTGATATTATTTTAATGGCAGTGACAACATGCTGTAGACCTATACGTGTACAACATCATAGAAGACATCCTAAGAAATTAAACAAACGGGATTTTGGGTTCACTGCCACATACAAGCATCTTTTCACTGCGTGATGATGATGGATTTGTCGTCGGGCACAGCGGTCAGACTTCAGATGCCTGGCCTCCGTCGGCGCTCTCCGATTGTCGCCATGGCCACCCCCGCCGGGTCAACAAGGGTGTGTGTAGCCATCTCCCCGGCTGGCACCACATCGCTGGCACAGCATTTACGACAAATCGGTCAAGATCAAGACTGATAGGGGAAGGGAGGAGGGGGGGCAATAGAAAGAGGTGGAGAGATGCCAGATGGCAAGCGTGGAATGGAGGAGAAGGAGGATGAGGAGGCAGGGTAAGAAGATGATGACAGAGAAGGAGAGAGTGACGAGAGTGTTTGCTGAGCTCGGAGTGTGAGCTGGGGCCTGGGGATCAGGAGTTGGGATGACATAGTGATGTTATCCAGGAGCTGTGGTGCTGGTCTTTAAGATATTTTACCTTGTTTACCCTGTATGATAAATCAATATCATTTTCTATTTAAAATGTAGAGGTCTTCAAGAGACTTCAAAGAGGCAGCCATGAAAATGTATAAACAGGAGGAGAGGGTGACCTATATTGCATATATTATTAGATATATTTCCAATGACTAAATATAAATCGTAAAAGGAAATGACAAATTTGTCATATTTGTGCCCCTTTTACAGTTTGGATCTTTCCATCACAAGTTCTCTTTGTCCCAACACCTCTCCATTCAAAATCCCCAATAGAGAGCCAAAAGCCTTGCCCCACCGTCCAGGCTGGCCTCTGGTCTACTTGCAGTTCATCACATGGAATCTCACACATTAAATATATAGCAATAGGAGCAAGGCAAAAAGGCTGTCAAATTCATGACCTGTTCCTGTCTTTTTGTACAATTTGTGTTCATAAAACTTGAGACATGAGATTGCACATATTCTTTAAATAAAAAATGACCACTTTTTATTGCCGACTATCTCTTCAAATGTCTGTTAACGCAGCAGACTCGTCATGGACCCACCTCATTAACTGTTCCTCAAGGTTACATTTTCAACGCACTCATTTGTGTGTGTTTGCCCTCGTTTGTGTCTGCCTGCTGGTTGACAGCTGGCAGTCGCTGACGTGTCATTTATAGTATCGTATATTACATCAAATTAATTGTATTTCATGTGGAAGAAATGTGGAATGCGGATGTGATCTTGCATTCCCTTTTAGTGAGCTATTTTACATCTCTGACTAAGGCCTCGTTCACACTGCACGTTGAAGTGACCCCAATCCAATTTTACTTGGTCAGATGAGACTCATATCAGACTCATATCGGAGACTCATATTTTCATAATAGTGAGAAAAGCTGAAATAACATGAAATCTGATCTTTTTCGATCCACATTTGGGCCACCTTCACATGTGGACCACATCGGATACAAGTCAAACCAGAATTCATGCAACCTTTACGTTACTCTAGATCAAACATTTCTTACCATTTTGTGCTGGCAGGTTGTATTTTACAACCTAGTAAATACAAGCGAGACAGTACCTCAAAGGCAACTCAAGTAAGTCAAGTCGTATTGGTGAAAAATGACTTTCAAATGGCAAAATTCAACAAGGACACTATTGGCACCCTTGAGTAAGTCATCTGAACGACTTCAATGAGGGCTCTTATAGTGTAAGCCATTTACGAATTGGAGCTGGTAGCTGGAGCCTTTCTATAAATATCAAGCGTAATTACTTGGACAAAGAGAGACTCAGGTGCTCTTAGGTGATGGCGCTCTCCAGGTGATAAATAATGCATGTGTCACCGTGTTATTTCTTCAACTTCATTGGATGCCAGCCTGCTTGCTTCAGCCTGTTTTCCACGTCAAATATATGATCAGTACCAGAGCGCAGTCTTGATGCCGTAGTGCTATCTAAATTGGTACCTGCCACTTCTTAGTAAGCTTACTCAAGCCTTACATTCTCAATTTGATTGTTCTTGTGGATAGAAGCCCTGTGGAAAATTGCGAATCTCAATTTAATTTGGTGTCTGTGTTAACTTCTGGTTCATTGGCCAAAGTTGTCGGTCAAATTGAATAGTGGGTGGTATGACACACCGTGAATCCACCTAGAATTTGAGCTGGTTCATGGGATGGATGTATTCATTACTCCATCAGAAGTCAAAATGTTAGTTCCTCCTTAAAGCACCACCCTTTTTCCCACACAGAAGACCAAGTCGTTCTCCACAGCCACCACAAAAATACACGTCTGCCTTTCCCGCCCGCGATTCAGCAAGCCACTGCAACAGTCCTTCATTTCTGCTCAACCCCATTCACCGCTCCTAATTTAAATTCAATTAACGGAGCCTCCAGAGGAGTAGGAAAACAGTGGTATAAATGAATCCGTTGTCAGCAGAGTAGCAAGGCGAGCAAGCTTCCTCGACGGAACACTGTATTAATTAGCGTCCAGCGTGGAAACAGGCCTTCCTCGTCTTCCCGGCTGAATGCGGGCCCTGTCTTATCAGGAGCCCAGCTGGGGGAAAAACAACCAAATAAGGACATGAAGTAATGGCTGGCAATCTAAAATAAATTCAGGTAGGCAGCGGCGGCAGCAGCTTTGTAAGCACATTATTCCGTATCACGATTATTAAGCCGGGCCACTTCCCGCTGTCACTGCCCTCATGATTTTTGCACAGCCCTCCTCTTGGATGTCGGTAGGGGGTGGGGTTATCCCTGTATTATGTCCCCGGCTATATTATTTGTCATGCTCTCCATCCGGCACTCAGCAGCACTCTGACGGATTGTTGGGTGGAGAGAAGGATCAGGTGGTGGGCCGTTCCCATGCAATGCTTTGCTCTCTTAGAACAGTGCAATCGCGGAGATAAAGTAAAGACCTCCGCTCTTTTTGTGCTGGAGTTTATTTCCTCCTTATTCTCTCTCTGTGGTGCCAGCTTTTTTGGCTGGTTTTTATTTTCATATTTAGTATTTTGGTGAACCGGCTCCGTGTCACACGTCTGGTCTTGTGCCAAATTGAAGAGCTGAAGCTGTGAGCGTTGACGGCCACATTGACGGACGTGCGGATCTCAGTGTCTGTGTCCCGATTGTGGAAGAAGTGTGTAGGTGTGTCTGTGGCAATTGCAAGTGTACTGCTGTTTCCAAGAATGGATGGAGAGATGGAACACAAAATGCGTGGGTTAATAATTCTGTTAACCTGTCCATCATATATACTCATAGGTTGACAGAAATGAAATACACAAACACATGTTAATTATGTACTACAATCAAATGATTGGGAGCTCTATGTGGGGCAGTGCTCATCCACCCCTCTTGGCACTCTTTCTCTGGCATGTAGAGACCATATCCCCTTTTGTCCTCACCTTCTCATGTTTACAATTGATGATGTAATTATGTTGACTTAACAGCACCCCTGCACACAAGAGGTTTACCCTATGAAACACTCTTAAACCAAGAATGACTTCGATATGTCAGACAATGTTATTTCAGCTTAGCTACTGACTTAGCTGTGCCTCTATTCCTCTATTCTCTCATTGAAAATGCAAAGGTTTATGAATATGCAAATTGAAAATGGACTATTGCCCTCATCCACTCACATATTATACCCCCCACCCATTCCCTCTTGAAATAAGAAATCAGATGGTTTGCATATCTATGCATATTATTGGACCATAATATGCTTGATGGGTTTGTGACATCACTATGCCCGTACTTGGACATTACCGTTAGGTCTACATTGAAGCGCTCGGTTGAAAACTTGAAAGAATGTCCTCTGTTCTGCAGCTAGAACACTCTGTCTAGTCAAACACTATGCTCCAAAGAGGGTCTAGCCAGAGAGAATGTGCATGTTTGGAGGCACGGGGAACTACCGCTCAAACCCACAGGGACTCTGCAGGCTTGATTTTATGTTGGTAATACAACATTCTCTAACAGGGTTGGGTTTATGCTAGTTTGGCCCTTGCCTTGGCTTTATAAAATCACATTAATTACAGTGTTTTAGAATCATTGACAAAATGAATTACCACCAATAAATAGCTGGGCATGCCTTCAAAGGTTATTTGTTTAATTATTCATATCCATTTATTTGATGTTAAACTCTGCACTAGATAAGGCCATGAATTATTGCCTGGCAAAAGATGGTTGCAACCTCTGTAAATTGCTTTATTCTGGGTGTCCAAATTATACAAAGCAATGGCTGACTTTACACAAAAAAAAATGACCATTGTCTTGCAAATGTAATGTTTTTTTTCAATTAGAAGTTGCGGAGAGATTAAGCCGGTTCCCAAGATATGTAGTTTGCTCTCCAATAGCCTCAGAGACCAGTAATTGATTATCAAGTGTGAGATGGTGAGTTAGGTGTGGTCTGTGTTTCCCTGGAGGAGAGCAGCTCGAAGCATGTCCCTCACCCTGCTGCCCTCTGTTGAAGGAGAAAAAAACAATTTTCAACGATCATTCACACAAAATCTACTGACAGCATACTGAGGACACTTCATTTGGTTTATTGCTAGTGGTGTAGTCTAGTTTATTGTTGTGGGTATACTGTAACGATTCCCTCCCTGCCTCGTACACACCCGCCCGGAGCGACAACCCATAACCACCGCCACGCTCCCTAATGCATACAATACATGGAGCCACACATAATTTAGTGCATTCTGAAAGACTGGATATGTATTATCAACAATTTATTCTGAGCAACGCAGACTTTTACAGCCAATGACATTTACAGCTCGGGAGATTTAAACGTTTTGGACTGATTTTCTACTGTTTTAGTGTAATCACCATCTAACTCAGTTAAGAGCCACTTTTAGCCTTAGATGTTCCATGAATATGGCCCCCGGGGCGCAGGTTCATCAGCTGGCAATTTTCAATGCTAAAACCTTGATTACCATTTAGGAGTGCAAGTATATTTTTAATAATGGAACAATAATGGAAAGTTGAATAGGCCTGTCCGTTTTAATAGAAGTATTAACTGTGAAATTCCCGCAGTTGTATCGCACACATTCATTAATAACAGAATATTCTGAATTTGGCCGTGAGGACACAAACAGGAAGTGTGGTTCATATCTTCACAAGCACAATTACACACGTTGCAATAGTGCGTTGACTTATCTTCCAAACCATTGTCAAACATAGGCTATGTATCAGATTACATGCAGGAGAAAGAACTGCTGCAAGACAAATATGCTTCAGAGACAGAAGTAAATTAATAAATAATCTCAATAAATGAAGTCTGAAAAGGCACCTATCAACATAATCAAATGATGCATACTGGATTCACTGTGTGTTAGCCCACAGGCACTGGGAAAAGAATGGAACATTTACACAGGGCCCAGCTCCTGTTCCACCTGGTCTAGTGTCTTTTGTTTGCTGCTAGTTTCCTGCGGTAACTAGCCTGGTAGTGTTCCAAATGTGTTTGTACTCAGGCATCTGAGGTGTGTTTTGCCTCCCTGCTTGTGTGAGGCGAGCGACACCCTTCCTTGGCTCAAAATGTCCCATAGCCTGTGCTTTCAATGCCTCCTCTGATTTGATGACGGCTCTCAAAAGTGTGATTGGATTGAATGGGCCTGGAGTTGTGGAGACAGCTTTCAGACAGTGCATCCTACACGAGTCCAAGGTCACACAGCCAGGAAGCTGCTGGCCCCCCATCGCATATTTATAACCCAACCCAATTTGATGATGATGTGATCCCACTTCTTGTGCTGAGTCCAGAAGGTCCCACCAGACTTAACTGTCATTTACATTTCGTAATTGTAACGCATATAGAACTCTATACCAGCTTTGCATATTGGCTGATATTTACCAACCTTTCTGTCCCTCAACTCTAACCAAGGCTGCAACGAGGAGATGGGATCAAACAAGGAGATGGGATCAAAACATTTTCATTTTCAAAACACCCACACGCACACAGAATACTGATTATACATTGACGTTCGCACATTTTCAACTTGCAATGCCCCAGAGCTATTGTCAGGCCAGTAGCAAGAGAGAAACCCAAAGACCCTCTTACATGGAAGACCTTCGTAACACAGACAGAGTGCACAGGGTGAATTTTATGAATGGAAGCGTGGAATGGAGGAGATTCCCCTGCAAACCGTATTCCGTAGCAGATACTCTATACTCTACCAGGGATTTGTGAAAACCAAACTGGACCTTTCTTCGTGGCTCGCTCACGTGTACGTGCGCACCACATAGGCTACACCGCTGTTTATTACCCTTCTCCTGGCTGCAGGGGCATAGGGTAGTGGCGGCGGGGCCCAGTGTGACCGTGCACTACCTGCATGGTCTTTATTTACACCACTGGCTGGATGCCACGGGTCAAACAAGGTGATACTAG
>OMOU01027991.1:1320-13490 GCA_900312585.1 Malacocephalus occidentalis
GTGTGTGTGTGTGGGGGTCTGGGGGGGGGGGGGGGGGGGGGGCATCAGATCAATCCACATTATATTGTGCATGGGTGGTACAAATACACATATCCTCATTTTTTCTGCACACACACACACACACATACAGGTGTGTCCACACAACACGTAATCCCACACAGAGTGTCATGGACGCGCGGAGCTGCTCTGCTCAGACTGTTGTGCTACATCAGGCTGCCTTGGGCCAAGTGATGGATCCTCCGTCGTGAGCATCCATCACATCCCACTGCGTGGCCGCCTGTGTGTGACGGTAAGCATTATGTTGTGCATGATGTTCACCCTGCATGCCACAACAGGCAGGACGGGAGAGTGCACACTGTGGGCACTGCAGTCGCTTGGAGAACATGCATTTAGATGGGAGGACGGCCGTTACAATGTGAGTCTGCCAAACTGCACCAGCAACCACAATGTGGTCATATACGTATGTATCGTAATAATAATGATTAAATAATAATGAAATCGTATTAATAATTATTATTTTTATGAGTATTAGGATTATGCTTATGATTACTATTATGATTATGGTTATCATTATGATTGTGGTTATTATTATTAGTAGTAGTATTATGGGATTATTGATAATAATAATAATATTAATTATAATCATCATCATCATAATAATGAACACTACTTGGTGGGTTTGTAGCACGTCGTCATCGATGACTTGAATCCCGCGTGCGTATCGCTGACCTCCTAATCGAGCAGCAGACAGCAGCTCGCGCTGCAGTGCGTAGGTGGCTCGTCCGCAGTTCCAGCGGCAGCCAGTTTGAACGTTCGCCGCCCATTCATCACCTGTGTGTCTGCGTATTTGCCGAGCGTCCTCGACAGCCGCAGTACCGCTTTATCCCTCCGCCTTTGTCTAGTGCGCACAACACTGCACAACAGATGCCGCTACGACGCTAGTTCCTGTGCGCTGAGCTCGAGGGCCGCACACTTTCATTGTTCGATGTTTAGTGCTCACTCCAACACACTGTTATACCAAAACAAGTGTCTCGACGCCCAGTAAGACTCACCGTTGTGTTTCACTTGTCTTACCTGCCTTTGTGTTAGAGTGTGTGTGTGTTCTGCTCTGTGATTGCATTTCCATGCCATTTCTCCTAATTTTGGGGAAATAATCATTGGCTTCTTTCAATTAATTGGTTACTTTTGATCACTAGAGGAGTGAACAAACACGGCAACACACAACAACACACTAGCGCAGTGGTTCTCAAGTGGTGTTGCCTCAGGACCATCATTATCGCCATTAAGTCACGAGCCATGCATAACACATGTATTTACTACTATTGCAGTAATCAACAAAGCATTTGTGTACTGTTAAAAAGATTGCGCAAACAAAAAGCTGCAACAATTGGGGCTAAACTAAATGAAATGGCAAACCATTGATTCATTAACATTGAAACATGAGTTCATTGATGGGCTTCTTTGTAGTGATTAAGGCTTGGCGTCCTCTGCGACCCACTGGTTGAAGCCATGCTCTTGGCCTTATGACAACTGATGGTGCAACACAACAATACAAAAATCGCAAATATCGCAAATTGAAGGGAAATAATCCGAATATCCACACTATTCTGATTCTTTCCCCTCAATTTGTGATATTTGTGGTCACATTCCGCTGGGCGTCGACACTTTTTCATTCCACTGCATATCCTGTGTGTGTGTATGTGGCCGAAATGGTACGTTGTACTGTGCAGAGACAGAAATAGGTGCAATGCAGCATTTATCCTGTTGCATTTTTTTGTTTTGTTCTTTTGGCAGGAAACATGTTTCAATGTTATACTTTGATCCAAAACCAGCCATGGAGATCGTTAGTGAGTGTTGAGCTGCAGACCAAACCCCACCTCTTCCTGGGGTCTGACGAAGACATCAGCAAGATGTCTTCGTCAGGGGGTTTATTTCTCCATGTTTACTTTGCGTTGAGTCAAGAAGAAATCTACAGCACAGTCTAATCGATTTTTTTTATCATTACAATACTATAAAGTCCTATCTTTCATTGATTTCATATTATTATTATGAGATCTTCATACATCACTTACAATGAATGTAGCCATATGGCTATATCATTAATTAGACCCCAGTGCGTGTGGTTGCATATGTGTGTGTGTGTGTGTGTGTGTGTGCGTCTGTCTCCGGGTATTGCAAATCTCAGCGTGCCCTATATGATTTGTACTGTAATGTCGTGGCTGATAAATGCAGGCCCTTTGTCTTTGTCAGAATCCATCCCCTTATAAAGATAAATAGTTGAGAATGGGAGAACAGGGAGACGGCTAGCACAGGATGCTGAATGGATGGGCATCGGTGTGTGTGTGTGTGTGTGTGTGTGTGTGAGAGAGAGAAAGAGAGAGAGAGGGGTGGCCTTTGGCAATGTGGATGAACGGTTAACAACCATCGCGATTAACAATTAATGAAACACAGCGAAAGTTCTGCATGTGTGCGTGTGTGTGTTTGTGTGTGTGTGTGTGTGTGTGTGTGTGTGTGCATGTGTGCATGCATGCATGTGTGGGTGTGAGTGTGCACATGTGTGCGTGTGCATGCATATGTGTCTGTGTATGTGTGTGTGTGTGTGTGTGTCATTGTCCACCATCATAATGCTTAGTCTGGCCCACCAATCGTGCTTAGTGTCCACTTTTCTCTCTTTCGCACACGTTTTTCTCCAGCTCATGCAGCTCAAATGTCCCCTCCATTCACTGGTGTTACTTTGTTCTACACACACACAGTGCTTGCCACTTGGCGTTGCCGATGAGATGTTTATGGGCTCAAATGCTTCCCCACCATGCATCATGGATATAATAACAAAGTGTTAACGTGTCTTGTGTCTTATGTCAAACCGTGGTTCTGCATGTGAGCCGTTCAGCACCACCATCAGTCTGCCATGTCCCAGGGTCTCACAACACAACACAACACAACACAACACTGCACTGCACTGTCGCATTGTCAGACTATCACTGATCATTCATGCATCCAGCATCACGCATGGGTGCTACGCACTGGTAGTAGATTAGGTGCGATCCCCTGCACACACACACACATGTGCACACTCACACACGCACACACACACACACATCCATGCATGCAAAGCTCATTGAGAGTGCTTTATACATTTTATGAATTATTATTATGATCATTATTATTATTCACATCTTGTTTCTTTCTGCAGATCAGTCTGGCCTTGAGCCCATTTGCCTTTCAAAAGATAAAGATGCTCAGACCAATCACCGCTCGGGGGTGGAGTTTCGGTCTGTGGAGAAGAAGAAGAAAATGGCGGTGCCCCACCATTTGTGTCGGTGGAGCAAAACAATCTCAACTAAATAAGTCACAGAGCAGCAGGTTGCTCCCTACCTGTCCGATTCAGTAAACAACCCTGGTACAAAGCTCTCTCTCTCCATATAACACAGACGGACAAGCTCAGTGATTCCCGTGAATTATCTGTAAGAATCATACGACTTCCATCCATCTATTTACTGATTTCAAGAGAGGGCCAAGAGAGGGCGTTGTTTTTTGGGGTTGTTTCATGAAGTATGTTGCCAGTAAGAAAAACATAGATTAACGTCGGCCTTATCTCTGCAGTACTAAATACATTAGGATACCATGGTACAGCTGGAAATTAATTAGGTGGCAAAATAGTCTTTCAATTAACTGTCATTTGTCTAAGCAGTTGTAAACGCCATTGTTGAATTAGGCTGCATTTCAATGCTGCATAAATATGCAACAAAACCTTTTCACTCCTCGCTAACAAGCATGGCCTGCCTACAAGGCTTCCACAATATAAATTAGGCGGGCTTAATTTGATTGCTACCAGACAAATACCTGAGAGAAAAGAAAACCAGACCGAATACAATGAGACTCAAATGGGCAAAAACTACTTTTCTGACACAACACATGAAACTACAGGACTTATTGATTCCTTAGGCAGTGCTGGAGTGGAAATATCAGATTTCTCTGCCAATTGGTTGCTTGCATGGCTTGCAATGGATCATGGGCTGTTAACATTGTTTTAACACATTGATTAAATCAGTCAAAACACAAATGATATCCATTACCCCAATGATGCAGAGATCAATATAAACCAAAAAGCACCATGATTAAGTTTCAAAAATGGATTATAAGCAGTTATTATAGTGGCGGTTATTCCGAGTACAAAGTTCAAAGACAATAAATACACACGACTAATACCAAACCATAATGACAGTAACTCTGTAAAGGTAGCCATGTCACTGATTGGATGCACTGTCTGTCCGTCAGTCAGTCTGGGATATAATAGACGTGACATTTTCTATGTTTTTAAAACCAATGCCAAGGAGAGAACAGTGCAAGCAAGGAAAACTCCAGGAAGCTGTAGTGTCCGCTGCCAAACAGCTTGTACTACTGTACTACTGAAGGCTTCCACTGTGGGGTTTTCTTCTGAAAATCACAGCTTGCTTCCATTGCATTTATAGCGTGCCCATATTCATTTCATGGTATGTGCTGAACGCACATCCTGGATGACATCCTATGAATGTCCTGCTTTCAAATAAACACGACGACTCATGCTTCTTCTGATATCTTTGGTTCTTCTTCTGCAGGGCAGCCAAACAAAATCAACACTTTAAGCCGTCTTTGTGCTTTAGTCTGTCTTTTTGTACTCTGGGTGCGTGTCTCTGAAATTTGCCATATTTGTATTAAGGGATTCAGCCGTATTGGAGGGTCTATATTCATATTTGCATTCATTCCATTCATTCATTCAGTGTTTTGAGCTTCCGGGGCCACTGTACATTATAACTGCTTTTAACTTACAAAGATGAAAAACCTTGGTCCTTCAATTAGCACATGGTGCCCATCCCCCTTTGTTCTCTCCAAAGAACATGTGATTACATTAGAAGTGTTGCCACTTAACAGACACGCAGGGTCGACGAACGGATAGCAGCTTCATTCACAGGCAGCACACACACTTGGCTTACGAGGACAGGACCAATGTTGTGTCAATAAACCGACAAACCCAAATAACCTAATAAGTCTGTCTGTTTCCACCCTGCCTGTTTGGGTGTTGCACCTCTGAACTCAGCTGCAGTGAACCTGTGAGCCTCACTAACTACAAAACACAACATACTATTACACCCCGCCTCGGCATGGCATCAAGTCCCAAGCAGTCACAGAGACAGATGATGATTATTGAACATCTGTTTATTTACACTATACAAGGACGTGTCTGGTTCTGACTTCTGACTTCAGAGTGAACAAAAAAGCCAACCCTACGTTGAAACCACAAAGCTGATCTGACAAAATAAGGGGAAATCAAAATACAACCACTTCCCTCCCTAACTTAGAAAAACAGGAGAAAATCAGGTATAACAAAACTGGCAACCCACTCCTACAGCTTACACCAGACGTCAGTGTCACAAATATCTACACAACGACAGGATTGGTTGGAGGTGAGCAAGAGCAGCATTTCCTCTGCTGCCCAGCCGACGCCATCTTGGCTCCTTATATAGAGGGGCGCCATTGAGAGGAGGCAATCATTGGCGAGAGACGGCTACCGGTGGACCAATCGCCTCCTCGTTCCAGCACAGACCGATTTACATACACACACACCTTACGCACAGCATTCTTACAAGAGAGACATGTGTGTAGCACAAATACGCCTGCGGGCGTAATACAGACACACACACACACACACACACAGACACACACATACACACACACACACACACACACACATATTGTCGTCATATCATGTGTACTACCTCCACCCAGGCCATATATCACTCAGAGAGGTTTTGTGTTTTACTGCACAGGCTATATAAAATGAGAGCCAAGAGCCAAGTCGGAGCTATTAACTAAATACGTCTTAGAAAGATGTGTTTGCTGAAAGAAGCAACAGCCTCTCCGTGGCTATCAACAGCAATGTCAGCCTCAACGTTGACACTCAACAAAACACTCAACAGCAGCGGCCACATCAAACTGGGGAAATGTGACCAACGACGATCCCTCACTCCCTCTCTCTCTCATCTCTCTCTCTCTCTCTGCTGCATCTTCCTCTCTCACTCTTTCTCTCTCTCTGCTGTAATTCTCTCTCTCTCTCTCTCTCTCTCTCTCCCTCTCTATCTGCTCTCTCTCTCTGCTGTATCATTCTGCTCTCTTGCTCTTTATTTGTCTCTCTCTCTGCTCTCTCTCCCTCCCTCCCTCCTCCAGCCACTGTCCATCATGTGTGTCCCGGAAGGGAGGAGAGAGAGAGAGAGAGAGAGAGAGAGAGAGAGAGACAGAGGGAGAGAGAGACAGAGAGAGAGAGAGAGAGAGAGAGACAGAGCGAGAGAGAGAGAGAGAGAGAGAGACAGAGAGAGAGAGACAGAGCGAGAGAGAGACAGGCAGATACTGCGTTAGAGAGAGAGCCCCCAACCCAGTAGGATGCCTCCTTGTTCATTCTGTGCCGGTGACATCATAACAAAAGCAATCACCGACCACGATAACGCTGTGGCTCATTACAAAGACTGAAGAGCTAATGTACGGTGGCTGGGCCAGAGTAGATGCACACACACCGACATGCCTACACACACACACACACACACACACACACACGCACACATGTGCAAGTGCATGCTTTAAACAAAATGTAGCATGAAAAAGTACAAAGGATTAAATAATTTGACGCAGGCAACTCTGTGTGGGTCATATACATGACATTTTTTTTACATGAGATTTCAATATTTGATTGCTTTGCTTGTGTGTGTGTGTGTGTGTGTGTGTGTGTGTGTGTGTGTGTGTGTATATGTCAGACCCTGAGTCTGTTGACCTTTCCGGTACACACTGTGCTCTGGCCTGGCCGGTGGGTGCACTGGAATGAAGGGATCACACAGAGATAGGTTGTCTCATCTCATCAATAGGAAGGTGAGGGGGGTCTCTGGGGGGGAAATATGAAGTGTGGGATTACCTGTTCGACGCCGCCCCCCCGCTCCTCCCCCATAGCTGTGTTTTATTTAAAGGGCACGTCTTAATCAACTGAGTGGAAGACATTGAGATGGTGCCTACGGTGAAAGTAAACTGCAATGTGGATAAAATAATAAAATAATGTATCAGTCAGAGTCCCTGTTTTCAGGATAACTGTTGTTGACGATTTGTTTTTTGCTCACAGCTTGCCGAGAGTCTGTCTGACACACAAATCCATGACGCAATACAGCACACTGACTCAACGCTCCCTGTCTGACATCCACACACGCACACACACACACAAGCACAGCCTCATTCTTCATGCGTGCTTTTATTGTGGTGTGAGATGACAGAGAAGACACAGTGTTGTCAGAGAGAAGACTGCTGGTGACACACGCCGCCTGGACCACTCTCTCGACTTTCTGCAGGGACTCATAGAGGATTTAGATGTTTTTAATGCTCCAAAAGGGTGGATGCTGCTTGACATTTCCCCCCACTCACTCCGTACGTTGAAGAGCTCCTGTGTCTGATGGGATAGAATCTCTGTGATGTCATTGTATTTAGGAATAGCTGCAGAAGCAGCACCTGAGCCCCCTCAACACGCGGTTGCCACACATTTGTTGGGGTGACACAGATTGACCCGTGTGTTTTGCATGTCACATATCTCTGTGGTCTGATGAAAGATGGCTACTCTTTAAAGACTGTGATGTTAGTGATATCCCAGACCCTAGAGGAACGGTGCCCTTGGTGAATTGCATGTAGATGATATATTATTATACACATTGTGAGCCATGAGGGGGCGTGGTTAGCGCTGTCAGGCAATGACAGGGGGAGCGGAGCTGCAAAAATGCCTGGAATGTAACACAGCTGTCGCGAATGAGTGCAATTAATGGAATGCTATTTAATATCGCCTGTGCACTCTACCTGCAGCAGAGGCTGGGACCGCATGGCAGAATAATTCTGAAAGGACTCCGAAATCGAACCATCTCTACGCGGCCGGTCCGGTGGACCACCCGAACTACATGTTCTTGTGTATTTGTAACCACGCAGTAGCGAGTTGTGTTGTACATTAAATCATTTTTAGTTGTGGACCAATGCCGTCCTCTCCTTCTACCGGAGAACCCAGAAAAGCCACAAACATGGCATTGTGGTGAAGGACTTTGCTACATCGGTGCCCAATTGGCTATATGAATGGAGAGAGACGAGCAAGGCTCCGCGGCGGACTCGGCAATACCCGTTGCGATACTGATGTAGGCGGAGATACGGCAGATGCATACCAGACCAGGGCCATCCTGGACATGGGGGGCGGCAGGCGGAGGATCGGGCACACCTGGCCGACCTGCTCATGGTGCATGTAGCCGGGGACCGGACACCACAACCAGCAGCAGCTGGAGATCTGGAGAGGCCCTTCACGGTGTCCTTACAGAAGATGGCACCGGGGGATGACATAAACACCTTTCTCCATGTCTTTGAGCTGGCGGCCAAAGCATCGGGGTGGCCGCAGGAGCAGTGGGCACTCCGACTCCTTCCCCTATTGACCCTATTGGCACACAGGATGATGAACGCTGCGGGGCGTTGGCTGCGGCCAGACTAATGGGACTCTCAGCAGTTGCTGGAGAAGGTGGTGCGAGAGGAGTTTGTGCAGGTGCTACTCCCAGCAACAGCCGAGTGGGTGATGTGTCACCGGCCCTTGGCCCTAGATGTGGCTATCAACCTCGCGGAGGACCACCTGGCCTTTCCAACATACCCCGTCAACGTCCGCCGAAGGCCGTCCCCACTGGGGGCCAGCCTTGTATTTAGGAATACAAGGCCGTCATCGAGCAGGATGGGGCGCACCGGCTCCCTGTCACCAGCAGAGAACCCCTTCCCGCCACGGCGCACCAACCACCAAGGGGGTGATAGGGCGGACCCACCCTCCGCCTCCATTCTGGGAGCCCCTTGCAGAGCCTCTCTGATGCCAGGAGCGGATTGTGGCCGCTACCAAATATCGGTAAAGGTACAAGGGGGTATACATCAGACGATGCTGGATTCAGGGAGTAGCCAGACCCTGATCCACCATAGCCTAGTTCAACCCAAGGCACTGGGGGAGCAAGCACGGGTGAGAATTTGGTGTATCCATGGGGACCTACAGATTACCCAAACACAAAAGCAAAATTGTGAGGGACTAAGCCGGATGGGGCTATCCGATTATGTGTTGACTACTGCATCGTGAATAGCGTGTACACATTTGACGCGTATCCCATGCCTCGGGTTGACAAGCTACTAGATCGGCTAGGCATGGCTCGTTTTTTTTCTACACTGGATTTAACCAAGGGCTACTGGCAGATTCCCTTATCTACAGAGTCCAAGGAGAAATCGGCCTTCTCCACTCTGTATGGCTTACCAATTTACAACAATGCCATTCGGGTTGTCCGGGACTTCGGCCACGTTCCAGTGGCTCATGGACCGCGTACTACTATGCGGAGTATGCTGCAGCATACTTGGATGACATTATCGTCCATAGTGACACTTGGCCGCAGCATCTCTACCGGGTGGCGGCCGTCGCTGAGACGGGCTGGGCTCATGGCCAAACTGAGGAAGTGTGTAATTGGACGGAGGGAGGTATGGTATTTGGGGTACCACTTGGGCAGCGGGAGAGTGCGTCCGCTGATGCGGTAGCAGCCTGCCCACTGCCCAAGACAAAAAGACAGGTGAGGTCCTTCTTGGGGATGGCCCATTATTGCAGGCGATTCATCCCCGCGTTCTTGCAACTGACCACTCCTTTGATGGACCTCACCCGAAAAGGTGCCTCAGATCCGGTCCAGTCGACCGAGCAGTGCCAGGTGGCATTTGAAAACCCCCGCATCACAAGGTGGTATCTGACCCTACAGACACAGTCCTGCACACGCCGGGCGTGCAGATGGTTATGGCCAAAAATCTCTACCTTGCCCGGGAGAGATTGTGGAGGGGGGGATGCATCCTGGCCTCTGTCGGGTGGTGGGGATGTGTGAGCCATGAGGGGGCGTGGTTAGTGCTGTCAGGCAATGACAGGGGGAGCGGAGCGGCAAAAATGCCTGGAATGTGACGCAGCTGTAGGGAATGAGTGCAATTGACGAAATGCTATTTAATAACAGCTGTCTACTCTACCTGCAGTAGAGGCTGGGTCCGCACGGCAGGAGACAGTTCGGGAAACCCTCTCTACGTGGCCAGTCCAGCGGACCACCCAAACTACATGTTCTTGTGTATTTGTATTTATATTTAACTGCACAGTAGCGAGTTGTGTTGTACATTAAATCCTTTGCTGCACACATACACAACGATGATATTCTGAAATATACATATATATATACTGTATATATACTGTATATATGTATCTAAATATATCTTTGTGTACCATGAAAAGCCTTTAAAATACATGATTTATTATATATCCCTATATATACTGTATCTCTGTATATAATAATGTGTGTGTTCACATGTGCTTACGTGTGCATGCGCGTGTGTATGTGTCTGTGTGTGTGTGTGTGAGTGAGTGTGTGTGCATGTGTGTGCACGTGTGTGTGAATGTGTGTGCGTGCGTGTGTGTGTGTATGTGTGTGTGTGTGCGTGCGTGCGTGTGTGTGTGTGTGTGAGGGAGATTGATTGAACTGTTATGTTCCATAATAGGGGGGTAAGAAGCACACTCTGACGTGAAGTGAAGTCCTTAATTTACGGCCTTGATAACACAGTTGTTGTCATGAATAATGTGTTTTTATTGTTGCCATAATTTATTTCCAAGACACCATTACAAATACAACTGGTGGAGGCTCTGGCGGCGATGTAATTTAAACCCTAAATCAGTTAAGAGAAACAGGAAATATGACTTTGTTTGCTCTCTATATATAGAAGAATAACAGAAATAGAGACGGCGAATCCATTTCAACATTTTGCAGATACAGAAACATCGGCTTGAATGTTTTCCTGTTCCTGTACCCCCAGTCGGGCGGAATCCGTGACCGACGCTTGAACTGCGCCAGAGGCTCATCCTTCGTTAGCTGGAGAGATTTAAATGAACTCGGAAAGGGACGATGTAAACATAAACATAAAAACATAAAAACCTCCTGGAAAAGGAACAAAAAAAAGCAAAGAAAACACAGAGTAAAAGTCAGTGTTTGTGACAGTGTTCGGCGACACATAATGGGCCCATCTGTCACCCGTCGGAGAGGCAGAAGAAAATACAGTGATTCACTGTGACTGGCAGGACACGCGGATCGGAAGTATACTTTAGTGTGTGTTGTGTGTGTGTATGTGCGCATTTGTGCGTGCGTTTGTGTATGACACACCGACATGCACGTGGATGTCTGTCTGTGTGTGTGTGCGTGCGTTCGTGTGTGTGTGCACGTGTGTGAACCACTGCTACAGCTAATGCAGAGCGGAGCGGCAGCTGACCCGGAGGAGAGTCTGGTCTCACAGACAGACTGGCGGGCTGTCAAACCGCTGAGGTGCGGTTCAGGGGTCCGTCCCTCCAGCGCCAAAGGAGTTAAGAGGCGTGTGCTTGAAGTGCTTGGCCCCATGTATTATTTTAACATAGCACTACAGCGCCCGCCTGTAATAATCCTGTAGACCAGGGTTCCCAAAATGGTGTGCCCCTAAGGGTACTTAGAGGGATTGCAGGGCATACTTGGAACATGAACAAGTTTTTGTATGGTTTTATATTGCTCATGAACAATTAAAATAAGTGAGAATTAATGAATACCACCTTAATAGAATTGAGTGAATCTGAATTGTCGGCAACATGTTTTGGGAATCTTTCCAATGAGAACATATTAGTTTATGGACCCCAGGAAGTGCAGCATCGGGTGGGAATTTGTTTGGATGAGCAGCAAGCAATCAGCCCGTTCCAAACAGGCACGGAATGGGCACTGGCTGCTGGGTGTATTCCTGAGGACGGCAGGAAGTGCAGTTGAGCTGAGCGGTCCAGTATTGCTGCAAGCAGCAATACTGGAGGCCATGCAACCGGTGTATTAAAATACATATTCTAGTATGTCATCGATACGCCAGGTGTGTTGTTTGTGTTTCTCTCCGGGCGTTTTGCGTACGTCTGTTGACATTTGCAGGTGACGGGGTGCGTCTCACACACTGCTGCCTGGTGCTCCTGGGGGCTGGGGGAGGGGCTTAGTTGAAACAGCAGCCGATATCCAAGTGAACGGGATTCACATGATGCTTTATTGTGTGCTGCCACAAGAGCTAACCCTCCCTCTCCCAGCCCAACCCCT
>OMOU01028096.1:2871-13607 GCA_900312585.1 Malacocephalus occidentalis
TGTGTGTGTGTGTGTGTGTGTGTGTGTGTGTGTGTGTGTGTGTGTGTGTGTGTGTGTGTGTGTGTGTGTGTGTGTGTGTGTGTGTGTGTGTGTGTGTGTGTGCGTGTTTGTCTAACATTTCATGTTCCAGCTGAGGAAGGGAGGATTAGCATATTTTGAGATTAGCATAGTGCTATCTGCCGCTAGTGTTGGCCAACATTTCATCATAGACCGTAATCACAGCCCCCACCCTCCTCAGACTCAAACTATTTCATATTGCAACTTCTACTTTTGCTAGAGTGGTGCTACTAGCCCTGGTTATATAGAATTGCAATATCAAGTAATATTTCTCTGTGCTGGACACTTCCATGTCATCTTTGGCAATTATAAAAGGCCACTCACTTACATACAGCGCCATCAACAAGCATCTTTATAAAATTCTGATGAGGAGACTGGGAAAAGAGCCACATGAAGAACACAAGCCAATTGGTGTGTAAGGTGGTGTGTAAGGTGGTGTGTGTGTGTTCCAACATCTTGCCTTGCAATATCAACTATTTTCAGATCAACCCTGGTCCATTTCCACCCACGTTGAGTCACACAATGAGTTCCCACAACAGAGCAAACGCGCCCAGTCATCACCAAGCAGGTGCAACACCGCCTCCCGGTGGCCGTGACACGCAAACACCTCACCACCGCCGACTGGCACTTCCCTGCTGCGGCTGATCTCTGAAATTGAGTTCAGAAAAGGACAGTGTGCCGCCACCGCCGCCGCTCGCCCAATATTGCTGCAAATGTCCTAACTCGATTCCCGGGTCACAATGGCACACCAACAGGGTGGGGGGTGGGTGATGTGTGTAGTGGGGGTGGCGGTGGTCGGAGATAAATGAGGAGGGGAGAGAGAGGGAGTCCTGTAAACAGTACTTATCCAGCTGGAGTGATCTAATAATGCCCCCCCATGTAACCCCAGTGTTCTTCCTTCGGGGAGGAGGGGGGTGGGGGAGGGCCATGCTGGAAATATATGACATTTATAACAATATATAGATATATATTGTAAAATATGCGCAGCCACTATTTGCATGGGAGGACGTGACAAACAGACTGTATGTAGGGAAATGTTTTGTCACGCTCACAAAACATGATGTACTGAATTGAAATGCGTGTGTTCTAAAATGGTGTCAGAGTCACCAGAAGTGGTCAATGTTTGACCATGCTGGCCGGGAAGGTCAATTGTGATAAATAAAAAAATTAAAAATTAAAAATTAAAAGCAGCCACAACACAAGACAGAGGAACACTGTGTGAAGCCACACAAAAAGAATGTATAGACACCTTTGAAACCCATCCAATATGCACGTCATTACACGCCACATTGAGGGGCTGCTGTCTGGGCTCAGGACACATGTGGACCTTGAATTAACTGGGTCATTGCAGTTTGTAGTTGAAGGGAGAGCTGATAGAGGTTGTGTGTTTGGCGATGCCTGGTTTAACCTGTGCACATTGATTAGTCAATGCATCTCAGGTGTGCAGCCTCACCCAACCCCAGCCATGGGCCAGGTGAGGCTGCTTAAACCAGCCGCCAACCATACACACTAAACAACACACAACAACTCGTAACCGCTTTGTAATGTGTGTGTGTGAGTGTGAGAGAGAGTGAGAGAGAGAGAGAGAGACTCACCTGCACCACCTTGTAGAAGTAGGCGTACTGGCGCGCCGTGTTCTTGTACTGGCTCAGCACGTCCTGCACTGCCTGCGTGCCCAGCAGGTGGCGCACTTCCTCCTCCTCGTAGTAGAGGGGTGTGTCATAGTCCGCTGGCAGGCTCTTGATGTAAGGTAGCCACGGCGACGAGGGGCTGGCCCGCTCGCACAGCAGGTGGAGGGCCAGCGTCACGTTGCTCATGGCCTGCAGGATCCGGTCCTGGCTGTATAGCGGGCCTAGACCACCGCAGGGTGTTGTGTAGAATGCGTGTTATCAACCATGATGTGTGCATGTGCTGATGGAGACTTTGTTTGCTGTTTAATGGCATACCATTAAACAGCAAACAAATTGAGACAAAACCAGCCTTTTGTAACGCACCTATCAGCAGTACATGGAATAATGTTGTCCAACTCATGCTGGATATACTTTCTCTTCTTCTGAGTCACATGGGAGGTGCCAGTATCGTTTAATCTTCCACTGTGCCCTCCCTTCAAATGTGTCATTGGCATTAGTCAACAATACCAATAGCCATATTTCAGAAAATAATTGAGACAATTGGCAAGGACTAATTGCAGGAAAACTACAATTAGTTTCCTTTGGCTTTCCATCGTAAACGTAAAGGTCTCGAGTGCTGGAGCGGATGCCAATTCTTTGGCAATTACGTGACGCAGACATTAAACGGTAATTAAAACAGGAACTGCCGGGAAAAATATACCAAACTATCCCAAAATATTTAAATGGGCCGTGAAATTGGACTGAAAGTGCCTCCATTTCCCCATTGCTGTCTTGCTACTTTGCCAATACTGCCAAGTAACCGCCGTACTGAACATCCTAAATAGCCTGAATGTGATCCAATGAACACAAGGAACAGGCCATTGTGACTGGGTGAGCTGGCATGTCTTGTGGGTGCCCACGGGGCTCACCTAAAACAGAGTTCTTGGCAGCTTCCACAGTCATCAGCATCTTCCTGGGGATCCACAAGAAGAGTTCTTCTGCCTACACACACACACGCACGCAGAAGTTTAACCACATTAGATGAGCAGGAGTTTACAAACAGAAAAAACACCCTACAGCGTTCAGCACATGTTGCATGAGAGGCGAAACATGATTCAAAACACGACATGAATCTTTCTTTGATCCCCACGTGCTTGGAGGACACACCCAATTAGAGAACTAAACCTGGCCGACGAATCACCATATGATGAGAATCCCAGGTATCCTGTGAGCATGACGTGCATCATAATCCACGGCCTGGGTAACAAAAACACTTTCATTGATAGGAATTCCCACAGCATATAGGAGATAAGGTGGGCTTAAGGCCTGGCTATCCTCCCGTTTCCTACGTACGTACATATGCCTACACTATGCCAGCGGGACTGTCTCTACACTCCACAGTATGTTTCTCTCAGTCTACCAATTAGAGAAATCAGTGACGAAAAGCATCATGGTGTATTCACATTCTCACATCACGGTTCATAATCCACCGCCGTTGTGTACAACTACTTCTTCGCCATTTCCATCTCACAGGACATTAGCAGATTGTAGGTATACTGCCCCCCCCCCGATTTCTGTCGCTATTGCGCAGCCATCCCATGTATGATTAGATTAGATTAGATTAGATTCAACTTTATTGTCATTGCACAGAGTACGCATACCAGTACCATAGATTTACAGTACAGTAAGAAAATACCTAACAAAACGTTTGAATCTGTGGCTGATTTGGTGTGCGTTTGAAAGTTGCCGTACTCGAGAACTCAACGCCCAACCTAGGGGCGCCACTAACACGTTGCCACACCTCAAGTGAACGCACTTTTAGTGTGAACTTTATTATGGCCTCCTTTCATAGCTCTGGCTCAAGCAGAGGTGGTGGGAAGAAAGGGTTGGGTCTGGGTTGGTTCCTAGAAGAGCCCCCGCAGAGTGCTTCCCGAGCTCACCTTGATGTCGCGGGTGGCACGGAGGCCGTAGCCCTCCTCCCCGAAGCTGGCCACCTCGAAGCCTTCGGTGGAGGCCCCGCACTCCTGGGCCCAGGCCATCAGCTCAGGAAAGTAGTCCTCCCTGCTCCCGTCAAACTGCACCGACACGCCTGGAAGAGGACAGGCATATAGATGAGTCGACTGCATTGAAAACATCATCTGCGCTAAGGGTTCATGGTCACGCCACATGCGTGCGTGTGTGTGTGTGCGTGCGTGTCACACCCTTCTGCTTCTTGCGGATCTTCTCCACCAGGCCGCGGATCTGAATGTAGTCCTCCCACTCCTTACCCGGGGAGGGCGCTGTGCTGCTACACACTGCACAGAGAGCACAACGCATGATATTACGAAGACGACACAAGCAAGATCAGCACGATTATAGATACGGTTAAAGTGTTCGCCCCTATGATAAAAACATGATGACGGTTTTTGGTGTTTGCGGTCATATTCCAATATACTGTAATGAAACAGAGAACACAAAGGAAATGTGTAGCAATGGAAGACTGGTAACTTAAGCGCACTTGCTGGTTAAGCTACCAAAAATGTTATCTGTCCCTAACGCAATTATTGTGCTTCAGAGTAAAGCACAACACACATTTGTGGCCTGTATCGTTTCACTTCAATGAGATTTAGGCAATTATTACATTTAAAAATGTAACAGCGGCAGTTGAATTGTATTTCACACTATGATGGTTAAACTTTGCAATGAATCCGTGGTTCATGGATAACTGATAAACTACGCTCAGTTACAACACTCGTTTCCAAACTATAGTAACACCACAATCCAAAGATCGGGAGATAATACTTGAGATAGAGAGTGTCAACATAACCATAGAAACTCACTACAACTGAACTCCCACTCCTGCGGCGAGCAGCGTCCTCCTGCCTGCCCCACACACCACAGCGACCTGACTGCCTGCGCACGGCGTAAGAGGAGAGACCCCGGTTGCTGGCGGAAGAGCCGCGGACCGCGACTGAGCAGCAGCATGCATGGAAATGCATTTAGCATGAAATAGAATGTAGCTCAATAATCGTTTTTCTCACGATTATTTTGTTTTCATAATCGTTGGAAGTCATAAATCGGAATATAAATATAATGTGATTAATAAAACATCTTGCATTGGCTTCCCTGTACAAGCGATGATGGTGATGATGATGATGCAGTGATATTTGAAAACATATTGGTGTTAGGGGGAGAGAAAGAGAGGGCTCCAGTCAGAAAGGGGAGCAAGCTTGGACCTACACTGCAGAAGCTCAGAAACAAGGCTCATCATCTCCTTGGGCGAGGTGACTGTCGTTGCCCCCCCAGGGCCGGACTTCTGGGTTTTCACGCGACTCTTCTTACCCATGATGCAGTCTGGTGGCTGGGCTGAGAGGAGGTGCAATACGAGCAGTATGAGAAGTACATATATAAAACAAGGCAGATTACATTAAATAAATCTGTATTTTTTTTGTCTCCCTGGTCAACACTTAACTGAACAAATCAAAATGCTGTAGACAATTATACAATACAGATCACGTTTTTGCTCCATACATACTGTGACAATTGAAAGACAATAGTGTGCATCATCATTATTTACCTATAAAAGAAAAAAAAACGTTCTGACATTTTTGGTTATTTATGTATTTATAGTAAATAGCCAATAGAGGGCAGTCAAATACACAAATATGTCTGAAATATGGATATCAATGTTATATGGGGGGAAATTACATAGATCTTAAATCCAACCTATAGGCTACACATACATTCAACTTGGAATCTTAACAAACACAGAAACAAACTAAAGGATTGATAACAATATGCTAGAAATTAATTAATAGAATGAAAATGTCCAACACTTCTCACCCACACCTCCTCCCTGATTTGAACAACGATAGGTTGGCTCCAAATTGTGGTGTCACAAATGAACCAAGAGTTCAAATCGTGGCCAATGAGGAAAGGAGGTAACTGGACGTGCAATCTGTACACCATTCCAGGTAGGCCTAAGTCATTAGTAGATGCACAGCAAGTATTGGATCTAGACTAATCTTCCTGTGCCCTCACTGTGACTCCACTAGCCCAAAGGCACCAAGCAGGTATGCAGATGTAGCGTGAATGTTGGGCAGCTGGGCCTGGCCCACCATCCACAATGTAATGTTTTTTTGTTTGTTTGCTACAGTACAGACCATAACAAATGCCACATCATGATTTGTCTTCACTAATTGATTCACTAAAAGTGCATCATATTGCAATCTATCAAAATAATTGCTATATTTTACCATATCGTTCAGCCCTACTTAACTAAACCTATCATACCTATTGTTGTTGTGTTGTCATGCCAACCTTTCAGTTCAAATCTAAAAAACACAACCTTTAACCATCACAATGGCTCTCTGCGACAGATCATTCTTCTCAGCCCTCCATTACCAGAGGAGAGCTCGGTCCCTGCCTCTAAATAGACCAGGAGTCAATGTCCAGTTTACATGGAGCCTCGACTGGGGGGGCAAGTCCCCCCCCACTGACCTTACCACCATGTTTGTGCACTGCTCTTTGTCTTCCCCACACCACTCGCCCCAGACACCACATTACTCTTTGACCAAGGGACTACAGGTATACACTGGTGCAGGTGTATGACTGTGTGCTGCTCCAGTTCCCCTTGCATAATTCAGATTACATACAAAGAAGAATGTGCTTCAGGGCATTTTTTTTACCATGTGGTCCAAACATTCGATTTGGAACCTGGTATCAATGTCCTGTAAACGCGGACTGGTTGTCCCACTTCAATAACTGTTGCATCCAGAGCCACATTCTGCATATACACAAGAAACCCTAGCAATACAGCATTATCTGGAGGAAGTCATAGTACGCAATAATGGCTAGCATAAGGTTTTATTTGGTTGTCAGCATTGCAGCTCGTGTGCTGGCCACGCCACACCACACCACTAGTTCCCCTCTGGCCTCAAAAGACAGCTTGGCCACTATTAAAGGGGTGTGTGGGAGGTCAGTGGAGACACCTGCTGCCCCTACCAACAGGCAGTACCATCACTCAGCTCATCCAATTCCATTTATTTTATGGCAGTTCAGACAGCTGGTTTTCAACTGAAGACTAATACAAGAATAAGTATTGCCCTAATGCAAGACAGTCTTTTGTGTGAGAGTGAGTGTGTATTGCATATACTGGTAACTGGCCTTTAAATCCCAGCATGCAATTCCAATACTTTCTCAAGTATAATACACGTACACAGCTGGCCAGAATAAACAGTCATTTACATTCATATGAATTGACATGGTGTACAATTCGTAATGTTACATGTAAATAGATATACTTAAACTAAGGAGTGTTTATCATGCATAATAACAATCAAGCAGGTGATTTAAACTAAGCAACCGTCGGCCAAACACTAAACCTGTCCAACCTAGTAGCTTGTTCTTTCTCTAACTTCCAGTGGGTTGTTTGTAGCGGTCCTGAGCCTTTTGCATTTCAAACCAAGCCGGGTGCTCATAGAATTGGTCCACCGGGGCATAAAGTACACACATAAAGTACAGTAGCTACACCGACTAGTCGGCTTGGTGCGTTCCAGTTGAAGTCGGAAGTAGGGATTTTTGAATTCCATGTCGGAAGTTTCAGGGGGCACGCCCCCTCAAGTGGGAATTCAAAGTCGGAAGATCCTCTCCTACCCCGATTTAGGTTAAATCTGGCGTGATGTCATTCTCAGCTCCGACTTATGCCGTTTTCCGTTACCCTCGGAAGTCGGAGGTGGGTATGACGTACACCCGAGTTGGCCGTTACAGTTTACATAGCCATCTAGGATTTGAAGTCAGACATGGTGAGGTTCTTCTGACTTTCCGAGTTGGAATGGCGACGTCGGAACCCTGAAACTTTCGACTTGAATGTCTGAAATCCCGACTTCTGAATACAACAGGAACGCACCATCTGGCTTCTAGGCCGATACCATTCATATTATCGCAGGGGAAACGCAGCGGTTTTAAGTGATCCTCCTAGCTAACGACAGTATCGAGTTCAATTGCCACAGGTTCACATTTCGTCGCTGTGCTAAATGCTATGCAGCTAACTTGCCAAGTGATAAAATGATCAACAGTTAGAGTTTCATTGGGAACCAGGGAGTCAGAATTTCGCTAATCTGGTTGGCTGGATGATTAGGCTAACTTGCTAAGTAGCAACTACTGTAAATATATTTCCATCTCACTGTTAACTGCAAATTAAGTTCAATGATGCAGGATACGAGTTATGGAATATGATGCTAACGCTTTAACGGACTGCCAAAATACAAGTGTCTGTAATTCAGTAATTATTACCTTGTATAAAAGAGAGTGGCAGTTCCTCCCTGTCTCATACGGGAATTCAACCTTCTTCGCACTCCACACGATTTTGCCGTGAAACCTACCTTGATGAAACCACGCCCACTGTATCATCTGTGATTGGAGAAGAAAGAGACGTGTTTAAAAGTTTCTAACGAATATATGGCTTTCTATAATATGTTTGGCTACTGAACATTGTGCATCTGTTTTGATATGTGGTTAATGTATCGGTCTTTCTTGATTGGCATAAATAATAAATAAACGAAGTCTAGTTGGCCACAGTGCCCCAATACAAAACAAACCTAACTTGCGTTCTGATTGGACCTGCAGATTATCTCGTTTATATTTCCTTACACGGCAATGTCTTCGCTAACGTGGTTGGCTGAAAGATGTGCCAATCATTGTTTCTCCAGGGCCACGCGGAACAGCATGCGAAATCTGTCCGCTGCCTACACGGTTTGTAGTTCTTTGTCGAATGTTTTAATCTAGCTAATTGCTAGTGGTAGTTTATCGGACTACAGTTTTAGTCATTTCTCTTTGTTTGGTGTATCTGCATAGGCGTGTGCTATTCTATGTGACGTTGTCTGCTGGAATACATTTTTGTGGCTGTAAACCCATTCTCACAGAATGGGCATTACATGGGACTACATTTAAATTCAACCAGCGCGCAGCATCATTGTGGAGCAGCCATCATCGGTACAAGAGTTAATTTCGTTCGTGTAGGTGCAGATTTAAACTTGATCAGTTACATGAAAAACATCAGAGAGAACTCCATTCCTGTCAACAACCAGTGTGCAGGTCTGGATCACATCAAGCCATGTTGGTACTGGGACAAGCGGGACCTGGCGCACACCCCGTCCCAGTCAGAGGGACTCGACCCCGCGACCGAGGCCAGGTACCGGAGGGAAGGTGCGCGGTTCATTTTCGACGTGGGCACACGGCTGGGACTGTATCCTTTTGGCGACCATCATGCATGATGTGTATGCTTGGATCATTACTCCATATTACACGAACAACTAACGTGGATTATGCGGGATATTGCTTCCCTTTCTAGTAGGCAGTTAAGGCAATTAAACTCTAAGCAGGTATCAACCACGCATTTCTCTGGTCATTTCTATAGATATGAGGTATGAATACACATTGAATATACTGTACTCTGTAGTCCTATATGTGGGTTAACAGACTACAAGACATGATTAGCTATATGATTGTTTTGAATTTGATTTAACTGACTTGTATTTACGGGACTAATTATGCGTTCAAATGTGTAATACTTTGCAACACCTGCATATGGGCACTGCCAGGCAACTGGCGTTGTGTGTATGTATGTGCGTGTATATTGAGACAACATCTCATATTCCCCTTAATCCCCTGTGACCAGCCACTATGACACGCTGGCCACCGGCATCATTTACTTCCACCGCTTTTACATGTTCCATTCCTTCAAGCAATTCCCGAGATATGTAAGTATGATGCAGTATATAGCTTTTAAATGTGCCACACACAAGCTCCAATGAGAGGAAGTATTGTGCATGTGTGACTCAAACGGTTTGATGTTTGCATTGAAAATGCATGACAACAACAAATTGCCTAATGCAAATGATGCAGTTAAGTGTAACGGCTGATCAAAAGCCTAAAATATCTCCATATAGAACATGTGGCCTAATAGATTAGATTGAATAGACTTCCAACCTTGCAGGTGACAGGCGGCTGTTGCCTGTTCTTAGCTGGGAAAGTGGAGGAAACCCCCAAAAAATGTAAAGATATCATGAAGACGGCTCGCAGCCTGCTCAACGACATCCAATTTGCTCAGTTTGGGGATGACCCCAAGGTATGTATATAATCAGCTTGTCCCCTGTCTGTCATCATGTGATCCGGCTGGAAAAGTTAGCATTCATCTCCATTGTTTTGCACATATATTCTATTTATTTCAGTGTTTGACAGAGTGCTGCATGTTATCACTATGTGATTCTCCTCATCATTCTCCCCCTAGAAAGGCTGTTCGCTGCTAGTTGTCAGAAGGCGCAAAATAGTGTGTCCAAGAAATCTTTCGCTTGAACCACAATGACATGTAATGAGGTACGACCAAGATGCGGAGAGCAGCCCGGTGTTGTCACACAGTGGTGTGACGGGGTCCATGTTTTGCCCGTGTGCAGGAGGAGGTGATGGTGCTGGAGAGAATCCTCCTGCAGACCATCAAGTTTGATCTGCAGGTGGAGCACCCCTACCAGTTCCTGTTGCGCTATGCCAAGCAGTTGAAAGGTACACACCATTCACTTAGTGTTGACATGACAACTTATCGAGAAAATAGTGCCCAACATATGAAATGTCCATTTGAAAAAAACATCTGATTAGATAACGGGGTACCATGAAATGCAATCCGGTAGCTCTCAGGAGTAACGTGCTTGTATTTTGGTACACAATTTGATTAGATTTTGATTAGGTGTGTGTGTGTGGGGGGTATATTTTGTTGTTGTTGTATTGTGCAGGTGATAAGAACAAGGTACAGAAGCTAGTGCAGATGGCGTGGACCTTTGTGAATGACAGGTACACTTATTTTTTACAATACTTAACTGTACATGTGTGTGTCACATACAGTACATCCTATTAACGAGCTAACTCCTTGTTTGGGCATGTTCCTCTGGACTTGCTTTGCTCAATCGCCCAATCAAATGTGAAGGTTTCAAGGTGAATGTTTTCAACCTCTTCTTCATGTCAACTGATTATTGACAACAAAAAAAATAAAACAGAAGTGGTAGCCAAAGCTTTCTGCATACTCATTGCATATCTGTG
>OMOU01028106.1:6410-22005 GCA_900312585.1 Malacocephalus occidentalis
ACTTGGCTGGCTGTAAACAAGATAACATGCTGCTGAGACATGGGGAATTTAACTAGGCTTTGGGAGAGCAGCTAAAATTAGCCTAATGTTTACCCCTTTGGACAGAAAAAGCCAGAAAGTAATAGTTTCTACCATGAGAGAAACCATTCGCACGCAAAGCCACCTCAACACTTTATTGAAGAGCACATTTCACCTTATTTCAACAAAGTGCGTTGAAATGTTTTGAAAATGTGCACCAAGTCAACGTGAGTACACGGGAGGAATTCAAAAAAGCGTGCCTGTCCACGAGGAAAGATGAACATGCACGGAACTATAAAAAAAGAAAGAGACTGAGCCGAGAAAGAAAATAAACAGAAGCACAGGCCAGCAGAGCGGCGGCAGCGCAACCCAGGTCCTTCCCCTTCTTATGTGCACAGCTGGAGTTAGGAGACGGTGAGCAATACTCGCCTCTCCTCTCCCAGACTCTGACACAGCCAGGGGAATTCGGCTCCTCTGTGCGAGGCGGGGGTAAAAATAGCTCTGTGGACAGCTGAGTGGCAGTGGCCTAATCGAACCCGGCCACCGCAGTGCTTTGTCCGTCTCCCGCGCAACATCTCCGTAAAACAAACAGGGGCTGGCTGGGCCAGACATCTCAACAACCAGCCGTCTGCCCAGGGACGTGTGTCCCCGTGCGCGCAAGCTGTGCTGTGCTGTGCTGTGCTGTGCTAGGCTGTGCTGTGCTTGAGGTTAGGGTCGAACCTTTTATGTGCTAGGGTTTGATGCTTTAGATTTCTCGACCAAAAAATTGGGCGACATACTCTTATACGACTTTTTGGGTCTTTTTTCTGTCTGAGCACACGGATCAGTATATTGACAAATATATACTTAAAAGTGAATCCGCACAGTGTCAATAAGTGAAGACATGGAATTAATGAAGCATTACTTTAACAAAGGAAAATGAATCAGTGGGATTAGTGTTTATTGGGATGAGTCAGGTCAACACACTCACTGGCAAGTGAGAGTGTCAAGGAACAGATAATAATATAGAGTAGACAGATAATATATGACAGAAAATACAGATAATAACAATTTAAAACAACATATCATCAAATGTAGTCATTGTTGTGCCTGTGATACACTCTGCATATATTCATATGCAGGCAGATAAAAGGACAGCTACACTGTTCTCGGGTCCTGTTAACGAGAAGCAACAGCAGTGGCACACGGGAGAAGATTCTACCAGCAGCTTTGGATCACAAACAATGAGTAAAATGGCTGACATCTCTATTTTGCAGTTTGCCATCACACCTTAATTAACCATTGACTTACAATCGGCGTCCAAAAATAAGCGATTAGGTTAAGTCAACACTTAGCCTTAGCCTCTGCTTACCACAAACCTCCTTAGGGCTGCTGTGTGCTTAACTCCGGATCTATAAATATTACGATATCAGATAAAACAGGGCGTCACAACAAAGCCTCTCCTATTATATGCAACTGTCAACTATTACCACACTTGCCTTTGTTCACGGTCGTACAACCTGTGACTGCTTTAGTGAACCGAGTGGCTCTTTGCTTCCTTGGCAAGCGTTTATGCAGCAAATACTTGAACTCCCTCCCCAGTGATTTGAGACATCGGCCCAACATAAAAGACACTGAGAGAAAGTGGAGTGCACAAAGAAAAAGAAAAAACAGCCTACCAAGTGGGAAACATAACAATATAACAATCCTTTTAATTAAATTAAGGGGTTGAAAAGAATGGCCTTAAAATAATAAGGAATATATGTTATTTAGGTGAAGGTTATAAGGAGGGGATACCCACCGGGAGTTCTGAAGGTTCGGGTATGAACTCTGCATCCTCCCCGAAAATAAAGTCAGGCGGGAGCTCTGGATACCGGGCGTTAAATATGATGTCCCCTGGAAGAAGAAGAACAGAAACAACAGGAAATCACATGGAATTACAAAAAGAAAGAAATGCTTTTGCTGGTTGCAGTAAGGCAAAAAAACGAAACTAAATGAATACAACACAAAGCATGACGTGCTTCAACTAATGTGGTGGCTTCACGTGGTTCTGGTTCTAAAGGGGAAACTAGTTGCGGAGCCCCGTGAAGCAGGCAGAGAGCTGGGAATGTTTATAGGCAGCTGGCCTCTTCCAACACAGCCCAAGTCCACAGCCCAAGTCCACACTAGGCTCAATGAAATGAGAGGGCGGAAATCAAGTGTTTATTTCTCTTTAGTTGTGACCAGACGGCAAACAAACAATAAGAAACTGAAAAGAGGGGATGGGGGCGATAAAGACGTATGCCTGTTCGAGAGATATAGCACCACATATCAGACAGTTGATGGCTCATCATGGAAAAAACATTATGGAGACGTACAATGTTCAGATAATATCTGAACACCATTCTATTTCTGTCTGGCCTCTGCTGTTCTGTTCTGCTTTTTTTTGTACCAGGGAGAAGCGACACACACACACACGCACACGCACACACACACACACACACACGGCAGTGTTTTTCCAGTGGCAGAGTGTCAAGCAGAGGAGAAGAGGAGGATGTGCAATCTGCTCCACTACACAAGAAATTAGTTGAAAGATGCACAGGTCCGACTGGTTGGCGCGGCGACAACACAACCCAGGGGAGGGGCGGGTTGGGGGGTGTACACTAAGGGGGGAACACGCACCATCTACTGGGCTTGCCGCCTTTTTAACATGCGTGATAAAACACAAACCTACGTTTCCATCAAACCACTGTCTTGTGCAAGTTAAACCTTTGTCAAACGTTTGTCAAAGGTTTTAGTTTTAGGTTTAGGTTAGGTTGGACTTATTGGGGTCAGAATGACAAAATGGGCACAGCTGTGGAAGCGTGTGTGTGCACGTGCGGGTGTGTGTGTGTGTGCATGGCTGTGCTTTTGCGTGCTATCGGTGGGCAGGTCCAGACACTGGCAGGAGGCCCGAGGCCCTGCATCCTTGACTAAACAAACACTCTTCCTCAGGCCAAAGCACAGGAAAGCCCAACAACTGGTAAAACAACTTCACAGGCACAGCTACACGGCATGCCAGACTGCCAGTGGCTTATGAAGATTACAAAAAAGAGAGCTACATTAGCGGCACTACCAAAGCTACCGCCCTTCTGCTGCCCTCTCCTTGTCTGAAACGTGTTTACGACATAATCAAACATAGGTGTGTTAACCATGTGTAGAACACCAGATTTCAAGATGCAAGAATTTCAAATACTGAATAGGCTCCTCACATTATTTGAAGACTGAACGTTTACCCAAAAGCACTAGTTGCAAATTCTTCTCTCTTTCGTTGACATAATTTCATGTGTTTGGGAGCAGGCGGGAGATGACTTGAAAAGCAAGTCATCAGCAATGAAAGCCTGTTCCGCACGCCCAGCTCAAGCCACGCCAAGAGCACTTTTGAAGTGGATGATTAAGTAAGTAAAGCGTACAATTAAAATGTTCATACATTTTGTTCAGTTATTATTTCTAGCAATAATGAAATCATTAAATCAGAGTGAGATAATGCCTCCCTCAATAATTAAGATATTCCTCGACACTGACTACATCAATGCACTTAAAACTTGTGAAATACTTCCGTGAAATATGGAATAATGACAAAGTGGCACACCGTTGTGCTCATGAGAGATGGACCAATTTCAGTTACCCTGTGTATGTGTGTATGTGTGTGTGTGTGTTTACAATGGCTTTCATGAGTCACCATAATGCCAGGAAATTCTAATCATTCTCAGCCAGCATAATAATCACTTCACAACAACGTGTGGCAATGCCAATTGTGCACTTTAGGAGGCAAGGTTATCAAGGAAGGCCTTAGATGTGGGTTTGCATGTCCAAATGAGACACCATACCGGTCATTCCCAGTGGTGCAGACTGTTAGGTATATGCAACTTGCCATTCATAGAGGTTCAGTGAATTAATGCAATGCTGCAAATCTGTTGTGTTTTCTGTTAGGCCTACATTAAGTCGTATATCACATAAATAATAATAGGACTTACTTAGAATCGTTAAATTAGTATTACCCCGAAGTATAAACATTGCACTTTTGAAACAGAAAATACTTGCCATCTTTGTAGAATTAATTATTGCAAATAATGACATTTGTATGAAGAAAGCTTAAATACATCTTTGGTGTCTGACAAATATGCCTACATTCATTATTCATTATTATTATTATTATTATTATTTATCATTCAATTAGATACATCATTAGAATAATTCCAATTTATTTATATAATTATGTGATATAGACAATTTCAATGTTTGTGAAATATATAAAAACCCGAGATGCAGTACTCATAGCTCAACTGATAATATTTTGAACTGCACATTAGATGAGATCAGCTATGGCAGCAAAAAATATAAGAGTACATACTGTACATACAAAATATCTGCTTTTATTAATATTATGGACATGTTTTAGGTACATATTTGAAGAAATGTATTTGATTTGTAGCAATCCCAACCTGATTGTGGAATTCATTATTGTTTGTACATTGCTGTATTCTTTCAAGGCCAGAATCTATTTGATGGATTCATCCATGCTTTCACAAAATCCTTTGACATGAAGGGAGGGCTGGGCAATATATCGATATTATACCGATATTGTGATATGAGCAGAGATAGACATCATCTTAGATTTTGGTTATTGTGATATGGCATAAGTGTTGCCTTTTTATGGTTTATGGTTTTCAAGGCTATATTACAATAAAGTGATGTCATTTTCTAAACTTACAAGAATGTTCTATAGGTTATTTGCACTAGTTCTGAATAAAATGAATAAAATAAAATGTTTTAATTGACACAGGATTATAGAAAAATAGGTGTTACCATGTGGTTCTTTTATATAAACAATGTACAATTACCAGACAATGTGCTATATACAGTATATATACAGTATATGTGATGTGTATATATAGTATATCGTCTTTAGAGATATTAAACGACCTATATCGGGATAGGAGAATTTGGCCATATCACCCAGCCCTACATGAAGGCATTACTTTTTGGGAAAACAAATAAGTTTGGAGAGAAACATTTAAAATACCACCTACATTGGGTTGAGATAGATGGACTCGATTGACCCTTAGATCCTTCCATTGAATAACATGTTCATTTCAGGTGTTGCTTTGACCAAGCTGGATTTGTTTAGTGTAATGAACGTCCCCAGTAGAGGGGAGGTGGTGCTTACATTTCAAGGTCTCTCCAGCATAGGGAATGTGAAGCTTGAAGCGGTCGCAGCATGGCCCCGGCGTCAGAGTTGTGCATCTAGCAAAGGAAGGTATTATTAGGAAGGAGGCATTACAATGACATATTATAAAACGGGGATGTGAAATCAAGCCATCTAGTCGAATTCCTTTTCACAATTGGTATCACTGCGCCTGTGAGGGGAAAACAGGAGTGAACCCTCACTCCAGAGCTGTTGGCGACCGACACTCGTGACAGGAGAGAGTGGAGCAACATCCTCGCCACGCCAAGCGACACACATCCACCTAACAGCAAATGCAAGCCTACCAGCAGTTTAGTTTTCAAACTCATCCGACTGACGCTGTACAGTTTCTCAGTGATTGCCCAAATGCCAAGATACTAATTAATATGTACGAATAGCCAAATTATGTTCATAAAAACTGCTGGAATTGGAACACCCTCCTGGCTGTGTGTGCAGGCAGCCAGGAGGGCCTATTTCTTTGAACAATGCTTTATGACCATGTTAATAAAACAATTTAAATTGTAATGCGTCTATTAGCCTACTTTCATATTGCCATGCTTGGTGACCATTTTATAAAAGCAATAGCTCAATTCAGGCAGTGATATATGGTTATTATATCACAGCTAAGGGGTTGTATATGCTCCGCTTTGTGTCGGGCCGAACCACGCCCATTAGCTGTGATATAATAACCCTACACCACGGCCTGTCGTGACCTATTGCTTAATTATATAGACAGTAGGGGTGGGAATATTTTGATTCTTGAGTTAACGAGTAGACTCAAAATTAATTCTCGATTCAAAGCGATTTCCGATTCACAATCCTTTTACTAGACTGAGTATCTAGTGGTATGAATTTCAGGATTGACCTCAGTCCATCGCGTGCCAAGAAAGGCGATGTGGCAAATTATGGCAAGAAAGAATATGAAAGTATGTAGGCCTATAAGGTTACTTTGTTTTTATATTTCAAAAAGTTACATCAACTGAACAATAATGTCAAAGGCAAACCTCAGAAAAAAAGGGAAAATGGATTTTTGAAATTGTGAATCGATTCAAAATCATAGAATATAAGGATCACAATTCTTACATTAATCAATTTTTTGGAAGAGGTACAGCATTTGTATGTTCTGGTAGATTCAGCACCGTAGTTTCCATATATTCTCTGCTGATCCTACATTTGCACATTGACTCCGGACCCAGACCCGGACCCCGTATGTGCCCCGCTGTACACCCCAGTGTATACGCACTACTGCGTATACCTCTGCCTATACTGTACATACCTCAATGTATATCTCTGCCTGTACTGTACATACCTCAATGTATAGCATACACTGTATATATATTTATGTAGACATACCTATATGCACTCCGCAGATTCGGCATATTCCCTGTAGATTGTGTACATTCTCTGTAGATTCTGCTCACACTGCTTACTGTTTCACTGTTGAACTTCTGGTTGGATGCTAACTGCATTTCGTTGTACTAGTATGCGAACTCTGTGCAATTACAATAAAGTTGAATCTATCTAATCTAATAATTGCTGTAGCAACACACACACTAATACTTACTGAACAGGTTCAAAATGTATAATGATCACACAAAAAATGGTGGATTGTGTCACTCAACGACTTCGGACTGATACCACTTTCCACTAAGAACAGGCAAACATCGCTCTGCCAAGTCTCAACTCTTCACTGTTCTGCCACCGCTATTGCACCTCTGTGTGAAGCTTGGATCATCCTCTTTGTATCGCCATCTCTTTGGTTTCCCAAAAATCTGAAAGTTGCTCATACATGGAACACATGAAGCCGAAAGCATACAAAGACGATGACCCAAGCTGTCCGCAGAGGTGCAATATTGGCGAGTTTATCAGCACTAAACACAAGTTAGTGCTTTGTAGTGTTCACTGTTTTAAGGTATAGAGTTGGATTTGAGTACATGACTTTTAGAGAGATGTCACCCTGATGTAACAGTTATATAGGGGGAAACACTGTTTTGACCCTTTACAAACATGTCATATTCATGATGAGAATCATTATATTAACAGTAAGAACTGTTGTTATTAATATGGACATTTGGAGGGACATATTTGTACAAATGTATTTGATTTGTACCAGTCCCAAACTGCAAAAATAGACTTTTTCCATGAATAGAAATGCTGTATTAACACGTTCCAAACGTCTCATATTCATGATGAGAATCAAAGGGTACTAGGTTAAGCTCACCCCGTCTTGAGATCTGTGACACGGAGGCAGTTCGTGGCGTCCAAACCCACCCGTCCGTTCCGCACCACACTGCACAGCAGCGGTCTCAGTTCAGGGGAGATGCGATGCAGCGCAACCTCCGGGGACATGCTGGTCATGTTTCACAAGCAATAATCTAGACGCACAAAACACATAGACGTTCACTCACTGACAACAACACAAACCTATTCATGGCATCCAATTCATTCTTGTATTTGTACATGTTACCCCGGTCTATATTTCTGATATATATCTCTACGCAGATTCTTTATTTGTGCTTTTTGCTACATTGTTTAATTAACGTTATTTCAGTCTAACTCTGTACTCAACTTCATGGGAACTATACCATAGACGCCTGTTAGTTAGCTATCGTTAGCTTAAAAACGGTGGCACATTACACTGTTATACTTTCAAAAGTGTTATTTTCTAGATTACATCATAGTCTTTTAAACGCATGAAATGCCATTCATTATTCTACCTGTAAACAATGAGAATTGATTGTAGCGCGTATAATTTACAGACTCGACACGAATATATACTTTTTTCACTCACAACTTCCGGTATGTTTTGTTTGGGTCCTTTCGATGGACCATGTTGAAGATGATGACTACTTTAACGATGCCTGTTGATATATAATATACATAATCCGAAAACAAAATTGATTCCAACTACATTGTCTGTATATTGCTCTAATAGATTATATTACATAGTATCGTGTACTTTAAAAGAAAATGTAAGTATGTACGTTGATTTGATCAAAACACGGTGACCGGCAGCACAACAGGCAGCCAACTGTCATCAACCTCTTTGTAAACTTTGACCAATTTTTTTCCTTCGCCGTCAACTTGCAGCGAGTAGAGGTAAATATGTTATGTTTTATGCAGCTTTAAAAGGTACCTTTAGTTCTAAATGGTAAAGTATGTTATTATAATGTATTATATCTGGCGGGATGACTCTTTTCTTGTCCTTCTTTCTGCATACGTCTGCATTTGCTGCTGACAGGAAGGTCTGCATTTGTTGCTTAGACCATTTAGGTTTTGACACACAAAACACACAATTCCGTGTATTTATTTATTCATTTGTTTATTTCACTTAAGATGTTTGTCTTCTTGAGTATCATTGTTGTTACTATAACAGCTTATGTATATCCTATAGGCCTACATATGCTATAATGACTTGAAACACCCTCTTACAACGTGCAAATATTGTAACAGTCAGCAACAGCAACCTGAATGATAGTTGTATACTTCTGCCTTTAATTTAAATATACATATATTTTTATACAACATATATATACAGAATGACAATACATCATCAATGAAGCATTTAGTGTTGTATTCGTTTATACTTCAAAAACGGTGGAAAACCACATTTCAAATAATCAAATAATCATTTCAAATAATTCCATAGGTAACAATTACACACAGTGTGTACTTGAACAAACTGCAAATTGTAACAATAGAATACAATTAAATAACATGAAAAAATGTTTCCCAATTAATTTTATATGAGTATACTCCTCAAATGTTACACTAAATGGCAAAAGATATTTCATTCTAAATGGAAATGCATTGTAGCACAAGCAGACAGAGAGAGAGAGAGAGAGAGAGAGATTGTAACACAACAGTCTACCACTGTGTCATTACCCCATTAGGTATTTAACTAATCATAACATTTTCAGCATCTTCATTAGGCTACCTGCAGTCAGTGTTGAGACTTCTGTTTCTGTTCAGAACTGACAATTAATTATGTAATACCATAGTAGTACCTCATTAACATTTTGTATACTTGCATATTTGACATTTTAAATTGGCCATTTAAAAAAATGTTTACAGCAGTATTTCTTGAATGAGTTCATATGACGGTGCTAGCTTCTATACTCCGAATGTGAGGAGTGGTCTCTTGCTGTGGCAGATAGAGACGGCAGATCTTATGTTAATCCACTGCAGTGGGACTGGGGAGGGTTTTGGGGGGCTAGATGTGAAGACAATATGCTGGCGGATGTGGGAGAGAGAATTGAGCCATCCTACAGCCAGCGGCCAAGCTTTCCAAGTCTTCTGCTGCCGAGGAAGAGATTTGAAGAGATTAACACACAAGCATTAGCTCTGATACAAGCAGAGGATTGACTTCATTAAGATCTTGCCGGGCTGCGTTCCTGTTAACGTGGTGTTTAAATAATCACCCCTGTTACCATTGAAAATGGTCCAATAAGCTGGCTATGAATGCTCTATTTATACCTACTGACTTGTTTCAGTCAAGCTCATGGGAATGTGGGAGCAAAATAATACCAAGTGTGTGAGTGCATATGTGTGTGCGTGTGTGTGTGTGTGTCTTGAAGCGGTTAGGGTGTTGGTTTTGAATCAGGTTCACACTATTATAAGACGCTCTTTCTGATTTAGGAAAGATTCTGGGTCACATTAAGGCCAAAATAGAAATGTCCGCAACACAATAATTAAATGTGAAATCCTGCCACCCAGATAAAATGTAATAAATAAATACAGAAAAATAAGGTCATGAATGTGTTTCATAGATTTGGTCATGACGGAAGAAGGCTTTGACGTGACGGTGGTGGGATCCTGCATGACTGACTTGGTGAGGTGAGCGTTGCCTGTTTAACGTCTTCACAGAGCTGTGGGTGTTCAAGTGATTCTTCTTGCTATGTTTAATCTATTTTGTGGGCTGTGTGGTTTACTATCATCAGCTAAATCTGGCTGCAGGAAACTCCTCTGCTTCCTCAGGTAGGCTCACCAGGAAGGAGCATGTTAATCGGCACCTTGTCATGACATGATGTTTAATCTCACCAACATATCACTAACCATACATATATATTCTCTTGTGACAAACTTGTTCCATTCGTTTTTTTAGTTTTTGCTTGAGCAGAAACAAAAGAACGTCATTATTTCTTAAGCTTTTTGGAAAATGTTGAATAAGGACTGAAGGGTTTTTCCACCCCATGCTAATCCTGTCTACACAGGAATACAGGAAGTGGTTTTAAACTTGGATAATGCCACCGGTCCCTCTATGCTGTCACATGGTCCAACATGCTCTTCTAGTTATTTTTCCCAGGTAACAGTATTTTGTAAAGTCTGACCCAAGATATCCAAAATTATAACCTCCGTTGCCTCGCCTCCACCCCCATCGAAGAATGCTCTGGCACCTTTGTGAGAAATTGTGAAATTAAAATGCAATCCTCGCTGTGACCATTCTATTTTACAAGCCACACCTCAAGATAACATCGTACACAAAAAAAGAGTCGAACTATTGATATGTGACGCAAAAGTCAAATCTGATTATCACACGCAATAACTGTTTACAAAAGCTACAAAAAAAAACAATTACATCATCGCCACTCAATGAGATCTGGAAAGCCAAACATAAGCCTTTCCCACAAGGTATAAAGTCATTAACGCTTCAACAATGGGTAACTCCAAAACCCATTTGACATGCTCCGTTCCTGAGCTGTTTTTGTTGAGTGACAGAGCTGCAAACAAAATGTACCAACAAGCAGTTGGCTTTAAACACCTATTTCCCATTGAGTATACTGTCAAATTGAGACACAACACAAAAGTTGAGACACAGGGATGATAGTTTTTCATATTCACATTCTAGGTCACTCATTTTACCCATTCTGAAGAAAAAAAAAGGTTGTAATAAAAAACGTATGAGTGCCCGCACTGTTTTCTGGTATTTATTGCGTTGCTCATTAGCAATTCATGCAGTGATTTTGGACTTTGAAGGGCAGGAGTTGTCAATTATGAGCCTAATATGCTAACAGGAAACAGCCTGTTTTTGCTCAGGAGTGGGTTAGGATTTTTCTTTTAGTAATGGCCACATAGCGGAGGGCAATTGAAATATATTTTATGATCCTTCAAAGTGATACGCATGACTTTGAAGTCTGAAATCCAGTTGTCTGGAAGTACAAATGTTTGAGTGGCCATGCAACTGACTTCCACACGAAGTTCTGTCCCCCTGCATGCACATGCACACGCACATTCTCTTTTGTATACAAACCCATACTCATTCAGTCACGCTTTCTTCTGTGTCTGCTCAACAGACATGATGGATATCTTTGTGAATGTATTTCTGCATTTTTACACAGGATATTGTTCGATAGTAAGAGGCTTATGTTTAATTGTCTCCTGTCTGTATTGCACGAAGAGGAGAACTCACTCATCGTCTCTCTCTCTGTATCTCTGGTTCTGTCTCTCCTGCTCTGTCTCTGTCTCCCTCACTCTCTCTCTCTGTCTCTGTCTCTGTGTCTGTGTCTCTGTCCCTCTCTTTCTCAGTCTCTGTCTTTCTCTCTCTGTCTGTCTGTCTGTCTCTCTCTCTCTCTCTCTTTAACTCACTCTGTCTCTTTGTGTATCCCTCCCTGTCTCTCTCTCTCTCTCTCTCTCTTTCAAATTCTATCAGTCTGGAGCCAATAGGCAAAGCCAGACAGTGCCCCCTACTGCCTCAATGAGTCATGGTGGTGTTGATGAGTGTGTGGTTACAGAGTTAAGTCTGCTGGTGAGGCTTTGACAGAATGTGATGCAGGTGATGAATGATAAAAGAAGGGGACAGGCTTAACCCAGATGGTGTACATCCTGTTACATGTCCATGATAGGCAACAATGGCTGCGTCTGTCTCCCACGTGGTGACGGTAATTAATCGGCATTTGTAACTTTTGTTTTGAATTTTTGTTTTGAACAAAAACAAACATGCATTTAAAGAATCACTTCTAAAAGTCTCAAATCACAATCTGTCATCGCCTGAATCCGTAGAGGCGCACACCACTAAAATACAGTGTGCTATGCTGGTCGTGTGTATGATCTTTGGACGAAATTGAACATTTAACGAAAATGTATTTCGTCCAAAGAAAGTGAGTCAATCAACTGTTATTTTATAAATATTATTACAATCATTCATTAAATATGAAGTTATTGGAACAATAGTTAGACCAAGCTTACACATAGTGTGCATGGGAATAATGTGGAGGTGAGAGGTGTGTGCGCTAATCATCAAAGAATGTGATTCCTTATTCTTTACACTGATATGAGACCCTGGAGTTTACAGAGGAGACTTCCATGCCCATATAGGGGTTGTTTTTGGAACCATTCCATCACTTTACATCATCACAGTGACTGACCTTCAGTCTTTAGGACTGTGCAGGTTGGTTAATGATAATCACACTCACGCTGGTGTACATTTATGTACATTTCGGACACATGCCTAATTGAAATAGAAAACAATAACAATGGAAAAACACATTTAAATTGCTCAATGTACCTCATTTATAGCTTACAAATATCACATTTGGTCAAACGTTTTCAAAAATAAAAAAGATGGACCGGAGAGGTAAGCACGTCTCAATCAATCCAGGTGTCTCTCCTCTCTACACCCATTTGGTCTGTGGGGAAAGAAGATGGGAATTTTTAGCAAAATTGATGGCTGCACTAAAAATGTTACCCAGTGGAGGTTTAAATATAACCTCCAGAAGTCTCGTGTCAGGTGAATTTCTCTTAATAGTTACGGCAGAAGCTTGAATAATATAAAAATACAAACCACCATTTTTCCACATTACCCACTGTCTTCTACACCTATTTTAATTGACATTGCATATTGTGTAACTATTTACTACATCTCCTATTTAATTTGATGTCCATATTGGTCATATTTATCTGCCTGACCACAATGTTGCTTATTTATGTGATTATTTCTTTGGTTCTTAGTTTTATGTTGTTAATGCTCTCTTGGAAGGGGATGTAAGAACAAAATCCTTTGACAAACTATAACTAACTGACACAACAATGTTGTTTAGTTGACATTGACACAACATTGTCTAAGCTTCTGAGAGTTATGTTTTTTCTTTTTTCGTTGTCAGTCGCTTTGGATAAAAGCATCTGCCAAATACCCTAAATGTAAATGTTCATTGGGATGCTGACAGCGTCTTTCTTAACCAGCATTACACACAGTATCATTAAATTCCAGACAAAAGTGACTCATCATGGCATCATTTTGGTTTAGATTTTTGGAAAGAAATGCGTAGCATTTTGGAACACAACACAAACGTAGCATTTGTTGTGGCGCAGCGACTAGTGACAAAACAACAATCATCGCCACACGTGTCATTTGTGATACTCTGTGATCCACTCACTCTGTTCGCTAGCCAGCAGAGGAGGAGGAATCTCTTCACAAAGCAACAGAGCGGAGCGGAGGTAGACCCGAGAAAAGCAAACATTTCACCACGCAGCAACACCTGTTTCGGCCCTTCGCATTGCGTGGGAGAAAAGCAATGGGAATGTGAGGTTTCAGCGCATAGGTCTCCCATCTGAGGCAAACTGGGGACAGACAACAATAGCCCGTGTGTCTCGCTGGCTGTGGGTGGGGGTTGGTCTGTGACAGGTGAGCTCAACCCATTTGCTAACACCGTCATCCTGAATTGAATGGCTAAAAAGCAATCTTCTGTGGTGAATATTCAAACAAAAGGTGTGTAGGTGTGTACGGGAAGAAAGCTGAGTGTGCGTGTGTGTGTTGTCACGTCACACGGTGTCAAATAGATTACAATGTGAAGTTACTGCGAGAAGCCTTGCTGATGGTCTGTGTTAGTGTGCACACGTGCCTGTGCTACGTGTGTGTGTAGTCGCACGGAGCGCACGCACATAAACTGGTGTGTTTATGCTTGAGCTTAAAGTACCACAGTTCTTATCATAATCACTGTTTGACATCAGTGTGTTAACTTACTGGAAACTCTCCTCTTCAGGAAGTGTACTGTAATTCTGTTGCAAAAAACTTTTCTTCATTTTGCCAACACTAGGGCTGATCCAAATAGGGCTGGCCAGTGGCCAGACCACAGCATTTTATTGCATAGAACTCATAGAGCCACTCCAACATTACTCACTACCATGCTACTGACTGGAGGGATCATGGAATGGACAGCCGTCCCCGGTGGGCCTGCCCCACCTGTGGTACGGCTGCCCTGGAGGCATGGGCGGGACTTAACCCAAGCTGATGAGTCATTTACTGGTGCTGGCAGTGTTGTGTTGAGACGGCTCTGGGTCATGCTGGTTGCATCATTAATGCTTGGAAACGCACCAATACACACTACTACAATTCAAGCTAGCAAATGGGTGTAAACAGACAAACAAGACTTTACGATTGAAATGTCTGCTATGCACTGCTCACGTTCCTGTTCCCACTTTTCTGCACTTTGTGACAGTGAGGAACTCCTGAAAAAAGAAGTACTTTTTTTGTTTGTTTGTTTGTTTGTTTGTCAGTCAGGCTCCGAGGCTCCCGAAGCCGGGCGAAACCATCCACGGTCACAAGTTCTTCACCGGCTTTGGAGGAAAGGGGGCCAACCAGTGCATACAGGCCGCCAAGCTAGGGGCCAAGACCGCCATGGTCGGCAAGGTACCACAACTATTGACCACTACTGACCGCTACTACTGCTAACCGCTACTGTATGCTACCGACTGGGTATTTGAGTGTGCATGGACATATAACTATGTGTTTTTGCCTTGTCCGTGGACCTTTTGTGTGATTCCCTTTACAAAAAGATGCATGTGAACTTCCACTTCCCCCCAATTTCGTCTTGTGGTCATCTGTCAAGTTAACGACTTAACAGATGGAACGGATCACAACTCCCTCTCCTCGCTCCACAAGTATCCCAGCATCTCCCACAGTCGCTCGCATTCCACTTTCTATTTGATCAACACCACGCTGCATGCATTCAACCCACCCACGCTCCTCGCCTCGTCTTCCAACACAGCCTATTCCCCCGCGCGACCGCAATCCCATCCAGCCAATCAGGAGCCACCGCGGCGACCTCTCGACCCCAGCGCCAAAGCGCTCGGGCCCCGCCCATGTCAGAACAAAGAGGCCCAATCGATAGTGGCCCGGCGAGGGAGGAGATAGGTACGGGGAGAGCCCAAAAATAGTCTGAAAACATCCAAGAGGGAGGGTCGCTCTTCAAAGGGAACGGGGCCGAGCAGCCACACTACAAACCCAACCCCGCAACACAGCCGGCGAGAGTGCAAGCGTTTTGGCATCATATTTTTGTATTTTTTCGGGGGGAAAGCGTGGGTTCGAAGCAGGCGCCTACGGGCAAGGTGGGGACCTCCTCCATACTACCCCCCCCCATGCGGTTTTACATGTGGACATACACTGTGCACAAGCCA
>OMOU01028229.1:1348-22848 GCA_900312585.1 Malacocephalus occidentalis
ACACACACACACACACACACACACACACACACACACACACACACACACACACACACACACACACACACACACACACACACGCTGAGGTGTGGCAGCTGTGGTGACTCAGACAAACCTGCAGGGTGTAGGCACCGTGTTTGTGCGTGTATGTGTGTTTCCCAACAAGCCAGATAAAATTACTTTATTAATGTATATCGGACATAAATGGGATAATTGTATATGGAATGAGCACCAGCTAATGTATAGAAGGATTGTTGTTTTTTAATCACATATATACAGTATGTGTAGGTGGTATACATGCATTTTGTGTGAGAGCCTCTTTGGATTGTATCTCACTGTCAGTGGTTTTACTTTACAAAAAAGTATAATTATAACACATTATGATTGTAATGAAAATGAATAAGCTCTCACCGAGTCGGTTCATCCAGTCATTGATAGATTTTACACACTATGTTCTGTCCTAGAAATGTCAGTAGCATGGATGAACATATATTCAATGCTATGCTGTATCATCGTGGTCTAACGCAGCAGTTTCAGTACTCTTGTAGCAAGCACTTTTGGGTATCATTTGCAATGTTTCTCCATGTAATGCTGACAGTGAAAGGATCTCATATCAGCGATCCGTTTTCTGAAAGGTCGCTTTGTGTGTGGTTGACAAAAAAACGACAACAGCAAAAAACAGTTTTAGTCTCTTCTTTATTAACGGGGTCCGTCCATCTGCTTGTATTTCCAGATCACGTGAAGCAGTCCGGCGGTAAGGTCCTGGTTCACTGTGAGGCTGGCATCTCCCGTTCCCCCACCATCTGCATGGCCTACATCATGAGGACCCAGCGGCTGCAGCTGGACGAAGCCTTCGACGTCATCAAGCAGCGGCGGGCACTGGTGTCGCCCAACTTCAGCTTCATGGGCCAGTTGCTGCAGTTTGAGTCGGAGGTGCTGTCCTCGGCCCCGGGGCTCGTCGCCACCCCGGAGCCAGCCACGCCCTGTGCCCAGGAGTCAGCCTCGTTCTTCGCCAGCGAGTTCACGACGTCCACCTTCGCCGCCAAGAACTTTGACCCGCCCACGTTCGGCCTTCCTACCTCATTCCTGGCCCCGTTGCCCCTCCAGACCCCGGGCCACCGCCAGTTCAAACTGAGCCCAATAGCAGCACTGCCTTAAAAGACACACACACACACACACACACAAGAACTGTGACTGCTTCTAGTCTTACTTGAAAACAAAAGGAATGAAAAAGAAAAAGAAAAAAAATGTTGACGCGTTGTGTGTGATTGGGTGTGTGTGTGTCTGCTGTTCGCAACGCAACAGATCGAGAGGACTGGAGATCGGTGAAAGACACAGAACTGTCAGGGTTAAAGTATTTAAGTCTATGAATGTCTGTCGGCCACAGTTATTATTGCTGCTGCCTTGTCTATAGTCTTTTTGATTGAGTGAGTGAGTGAGTGAGTGAGAGAGCACAGCGTTAAACTGCAATATACATGCCTTAGGTTGATATTGTAATTTTTAATTGCCTATTGACAAGGCCAGCCAGGCATTTGAACATAATGTATTTGATAATTGTCTGTCCAATTTTTTTCTCAACAAATGTGGTTGTCAATAAAAACAAATGACCACTTAAATGTGTTTTCACCTACATTATAGTATTAGCAATATATGCAATATGAAATAATGCAGATATAGGCTTTAAATAATTAGTTGTGCAAACCATATAACATAATAGCCTTAATTTCCTCTCTTGTAAAATGCACAATGAAAGAGGTGAAGCAACAGTGACACCTGCAGTGACCTAGTATTGCAGGGGCTATAAGTGGGGCTACAACTTGAACTACAGGAAAGGGGAAGCAATAGTATATACAGTATATACAGTATATATATATATATATTAAACAGTAGCAGTAGTATATATCATTAAATGGTATGATTATGCCGATTTGTAGTGGTGCTGTGAGCTGATCCATGCAAACGGTAGACTCTAGGTGGATGGAGATTATTACCATAGGGTTAGGGTTATTAGCACAATATAAGCGGCCTAGACAGAATATACTCCCACTTCCTTTACACGTTAAAACTATGAATGAATACATTATTGAGCAGAACTGCGACTCAATTATCTAAATGTATATATCTCAAATAATGACATGTAAGCCTGCTTTCGATGTTTCATATTGCAGAGACGGGACGCCAGAAAGAGTGTTTTCTTCCTCGCCGGTCCTTCTTGGCGCCTTGCGCTCTCCCTCTCCACGACCGTACCAACTGCATGAATTGCCTTACTTATTCTGCTTCAAATATTTATATCTCACCCATATATAAAATAGATCATATTTCAATGAATGTATACAAATACACATTGAGTAAATGACGACAGCGGTTCGCCTAATGAATAGAACCTTAGGATGCTGTTTGGTCCACGTTCGATGCAAAATATGGTTTAATCCACTTCATCCCGCCCCCCGACGCCATTTTCCATGTTATTCTGCGTGACCAAAATAATTCCGTAATTTTAGTTTGGCTATATACCCTTAATTACGATTCATTTTGGACAACTCAATTTCTGCCTTCTCCCTTTCGAGAAGAAGGGAGTTTATCTCCAAGTTAGAACGGGAGTTTCTACGTTAGAGGACCATGTATATCAAACAGGTAAGCAGAAGCTAGCAGCAGAGCGAGCTCTGCATGTACACTACTGATAGATCAGCTAAGTGTACGGCTCGTTTTCGCCATATTTGAATGGTTGCACACATGTCTCTCCGTATTGTGTTATTGCGATATACATCTAGGGTATAATTCGGCTCCCACGTTGGCGTACATAAGTAACATGCTCGTAGCATGCTAAGCTAGGCTAACTAGTGAGTATTGCTTTGAAGTGCCCGCCCCCTCTCGCTGGTTAGCTAGTTAACCGTGTTAACTAGTTAGTTAACCGTGTTTGCACGGTTGCCTGTGATGGATATTTATGTCAAACACCCACCCTTACGTTGAACAAATCATGATGATAAACGGGACAAAAATGGCCCGCTTGTATGATTGTCTTTCAAAATAATTCCTTTCACACTTGCCTAAGTACAAGCCCTTTATATTCCAGCCCGCGGTCGTTAGGGTTAATCTGAGTTGGCATGATCTTTTCTGGCCATTGCAGTGGCACTTGCAGCTGACAACACACACACTGCGTATTAATATATCCATACAATCCTACATCAAATGAGACAGACTGGCCATCGTTAGGGGAGACTCGAGTCTGGTCCAATTGACTGTACTTTGACGTTCATGGTGTCTCGGAGATCTTGTCTGCGCAGTTGCTTATAGATTCCTGACTTCAAGCCATGACCTAAATACATCTTTAAATTGTGTAGGTCATCATCCAGGGGTTCAGAAGTTACAGGGACCAAACAGTGGTGGATCCATTTAGTCCCAAACATAATGTTATTGGTGAGTATATTTGGTTGTTGCTTGAAAAGCCTGATTCAATCAAGCATTATAGCTACAATAACTCCATTGCAAATGCATTCTACAGAAATCGATTATTGGTTACCTCTTGGAAAATATAGGCTTCATTAATTTTGACCCCCAAACAGTTTATTAAACTCCAAACAGTTTATATATTTGGTGAAATGTATTTATAGTAATGTGTCAACTTTTCTGTCTTCAACAGTTGGAAGAAATGGGTCCGGAAAAAGTAACTTCTTCTATGGTGTGTAAGCTAAAAATCTAATAAATATCATAAAAGAAATATTCAGTTGGTAATATCGCTATCGTTGGCTAAATGTTGTTCTCCATTACCTCTATAGCAATCCAGTTTGTGCTCAGCGATGAATTTAGCCACCTTCGCCCCGAGCAGAGATTGGCCCTGCTCCATGTAAGTACAATGTATTGAGCATTCAATATACCTGTTGTTCTGCGTATAGCACAATATTACACGTGTGTTGTGTTGGCCAATATTAATTTAGACCTTTGTTGGCTAGCCTTTCATAATGTTTGTTTATAGATGCCTCATGTTGGGAATGTTTGCAAGGGGGGGTCATTCATTCAAAACATTCCACCACAAACGTGTTTTGCCACAGAAAACACTGTGTGTGTGTGTGTGTGTGTGTGTGTGTCATTCCCCTTGTCTTTTATTCACTGTAGGAGGGTACCGGTCCTCGTGTCATCTCTGCTTTTGTGGAGATTATTTTTGACAACTCTGACAATCGACTGCCGGTAATTATATACAAAAATATGTAACTGTTGACGCATCGATTCAGGATCCCTGTGCCGTGAGGTATTAAAAATCTTACATTTGGCTTTGACTGGTCTGTCTTTCAAGGTTTTACTTTTTTGTCGGCTGTGGAGGTGGAAAAATGCATACGTGTGTGTTTATGATGACATTGAATCATGTTTTTGCTATGTTTATTATGTTGTGATGGGGCTTCATGTTGCATTTATATTGTCTTTCACTGCTGCCAGAGTTACGTCGCCTTGTCGGCAGGCAGATTATGATCAGAAACGTGTCAGTTGGAACTTGACGGATTGCTGATTATTTGTATGTCCGTGACATTTGTATGAAATAGATTTTTAAAGGCTTAAAAAGTGTTTTAGTTGAACTTCTGGTTACTTTAAATGTGATGTTTACACTGTGCTCTTGGCCTGCACTGTACAAGGCTGGTTGGATATGTTGAATCTGAACAATGAGACTCTATGTAGGCCTCCCAGACCCTCTGCTGTTCATTTGGTAATAGGCGGACAATGATGTAAGAAGCAATCGAAAAGCATCTCTGTGGCCCAACAGGCTTTTGAGTCAGTTCACCGCTCCGCATCGTTCTTGCATAACGGCAATGATGGCAGGATGTTTGTACCCTCACTGGCTTATGTGACTGTAATCATGCTGGTCAATGTGGCTGTGATGTAATCACCCAACCCTAGAGCAGCCCCCCCTCACCCCCCTGATTGGTCACTCTGCTCCCCTCAGATTGACAAAGAAGAAGTCTCCCTCCGCCGCGTCATTGGCGCCAAAAAGGACCAGTACTTTCTGGATAAAAAAATGGTCACGTAAGTCTCACAGACCCCCTAAACGCACACACTGCGTCACTAGAACGATGGGAAATAACATGCCCTGCTGTGAGTGCACGTAGTTAACCATGTGACGTGTGGCTGTTGCAGTAAGAATGATGTGATGAACCTCCTGGAGAGTGCTGGCTTCTCCCGTAGCAACCCATACTACATCGTCAAACAGGGAAAGGTAAGACATGAAACCGCGCTCCCTGCTACTAAATCTCTTGACGTATTCTCTCCTCCGTTGGTGGACAGAAATGATGGTGGCCATTACATCGGGTTAACACATCATCTGTGTGCTTGCATGTAGATCAACCAAATGGCCACAGCCCCGGACTCCCAGCGCCTGAAGCTACTCCGAGAGGTGGCTGGTACCCGAGTTTATGATGAACGCAAAGAGGAGAGCATCTCGCTCATGAAAGAGACAGGTAATGCCTGCTCAACCTCAAAGATGACACCGCTTTCCCCCCCAAACACCTGGACTGCCATGTTATGTTATGACCTTGTGGAAATTTAGTTAAGGCCTCTGTATGCTTGGCTTGGCGCGGGGGGTCGATGCAGTTCGGAAAAGTCACTCTTGGAATCTGGCGTATCCGAAAATCCCACCCCCCCCATCTCAGCGATAGGGTAGACTAGTGGGTTCTTAAGGGGGACAGGGGCTTTGAGCCTCTTACCCCAGGTAATGTTGACTTGTTTTGAGCTCAGCATACGGAGGCCTTTAAACAAGAGTATTGAGAGCTCCTCATAATTTACAGCTGGTGGTAGCAAATTAAATGTGTGTGTGTGTGTTTGCGTGTGTGCTTAGAGGGAAAGCGGGAGAAGATTAATGAGTTGCTGAAGTACATCGAGGAGCGTCTGCACACCCTGGAAGATGAGAAGGAGGAGCTCGCTCAGTACCAAAAGTGGGACAAGATGAGGAGAGCCCTGGAGTACACCATCTACAACCAGGAGCTCAATGAGACCCGGGCCAAACTCGATGAGGTATAATGGGGTAGAAATGGCTTTCAGATGACAAGGGCAGGGCATTTGTCGTCATGGGCACGGTGCAAAACTCTCACAATGCCCCTCGTGGAGGTGAACATTTATTTTCAAAATATTTAAAATACATATTATAGCCAAGTTCTTTTGGACGAGTTCTGCCATACATAAGTGAAGGAAAACCCCATCCATTTCCAGATGTCATCATTGATTCGCTGAATCCGTTGCCGTTGGTCCGATTTGCATTCACCTTTGCAAAAACCTTTCCACCTCCCTCAAGCATGAAAACTTTGTGTGATATTTAGAGATCTACTTTTTCAAATGTACATTTTTTTATGCCAACATTGAAAATGTGCATACAAACAGGTGGATGGGTAATTCAAAAGTGAGATTGCAGTTTTTCTTCTTGTTCAACGCTTGTTGTGATCCTTCAGCTGTCGAGCAAGAGGGAGACTTGTGGAGACAAATCTAGACAGCTGCGCGATGCCCAGCAAGACGCAAGGGACAAAGTGGAGGTAAATTATGACCATTTCCTCCAAACTATATTGGGTTTTAACAAAAGTATTATTTGATAATAAAGCATTTTCAGCGATCGCCAATAACACGGTAAACTTACTTCCTGTTCCTTTATTTTTAACATTAGATTGACTTTATTTATGCCTGTTGCAGCATGGTCAATGCATATTCACTTGGCTAGCTGTATGGTACACTAGCTATGCAATACACCTGGGTTTTCCCCTGTGAAGAGGGTCTATAGCAAATCAAATCTACATTTATTCCTGTCGGGCACTGCTCATACCAACACAAAGTTAAATTTTTAGTGACATGTCACACATAGCTCTTTAATTCTCAGAAAGTTTCCCATACCATATCTGCATACATGCATGAACAACAGGAATAGGATCGCCGAGCTTCATTGTCATCTCTGATCTCTGATTTTGTGCCTGGTTGCTTATTGTTTTCCCCGCAGGAGACGGAGCGTGTGGTGCGTGAGCTCAAGTCTAAGATCTCTGCCATGAAGGAGGAGCGTGAGCAGCTGTCCGCCGAGCGTCAGGAGCAGATCAAGCAGCGGACCAAGCTGGAGCTGAAAACCAAGGACCTGCAGGACGAGCTGGCAGGCAACAGTGAACAGAGGGTATGGAGGGAGCCTCCTCATGCGTCACTGGTCACACGTGACACCCCGCTGCCTCCTCTTGCTCTCTGCCCTTACACTCTTTTCCCTCTCCTTCTGATGCGCAGTTGGCTTTATGTTTTTAGTGGAAGTTTATATCACGGTCTACCAATAATTGGATTGCTGTGATCAAACTGGTTGTGTTGAGGGCTAGTGGATGTACGTGTCTAATTCTTTGGTGGGGAGTTTACTTTGGCATTTGTCAAGGTGATTGACAGAGGCACGCATTTGGGGAAATTGGGCAAATTGTTCCTGGGAATGTCACATGATGCCCATTTTGGAAAGCCGCCATCAAAGCAAGAACACCAAATGTAATCCTAATTAATTGACATCACATTTGAGCTAACTTCCACTCGGATGGATGGGTGTCCCTTGTGGGTATTTGCATATGATGACAACAGCAGAACCCTTGAACCAATTGTGTTTTCAGGGTTGATTATGGACTGTGAGTAAATAACACCCACTCTTTGTCTGCTAAACTACTTTGGGAAGTTGCTTTTCATGAGAATTTCCCTCCTGACCTGAATGCGACCCAGTCAAAATGGATTTTGTTCTAAATATGTGCACCTCTTTTGCAAGACCGTTTGTCATTAAGTGATCACATTCTCCTTGCGGTCTCCTCACACACACCACGGTTAAATGCACGAAAGTGCAGTACATCCGCCTGTGAAGAATGTCTCTGTCCCTTGACCAGGGCCATTTGATTTGTTGAATGAGTTTAGTTTCTAAAGCCCGCTCCACAGGTTTAGCCAAACTATGAAGACGCTTTGGCTTGGCTTTTACAATCAAATTAGTTACATGAACTGTAGCTTGTCATATAATGAGCCCATTATATGACATATAATGGTCTCTCAATTTTGTGTAATCCCATAATGAGTGAGACCAATCCTGTGATAACAGGGTGAATGCTTGCGTTCAAATAATGCCCTCCATGCATGAGTGCAGCGTTGGCATGGCTCAGCTTCCATATGGCTGTGTGTGTGTTGCAGCAGGCGACAGGATGAATCGTACTACATCATATTATAATCATGGTATATTGGCTCTGCCTGTGTGTCAACCGCCTGTGTGGTGCGGAGGCCCACCTGGCTTGTGCTGACGTAGCGGCGCAGGGTATCTCGGGGCAGGGCCAAGGTGGGCGAGGGCAGACGTGCGTCATAGTATTTCTTTTGCTCTGGTCGTGGTGTGGGAGGCGGATGGGACGGAATGTGGCTTGTTACGGGTGAAATGTAAGGGTTTCACTTGGCTTATGACTCAGCACTGCCAGCATCTCTCAAGGCAGCTGTGTATTGACAGCCTTTGCCTGCTGGGATGATGTATGCAAATAGAATCGTAGAAGGCCTTTAGGCGACATGAACGTCCAGGGCAAAACCTGAGTGCTGGCATTGACAAAGCCATCATGAAATATGACCGGACTGGTACAGATTTTTGAAATTCATACAATAAAATAGTACCAGTAGTTGGATCCTTGCGACACACTCAGTGTGATTCCACTTAAATGTTGAAGAAGGAAAGATGTAATTGGACCTGCCTCTTTCTGTTATTGAGACGGTATAGTTTCACCTTTTATGATGCTTTTCCACTGCATATTACCTGCTCGACTCAACTCACTTGGTGCCTGCTCCTTTTCCACTCCAGATTTAGTACCAGCTCAGTGTAGTACTGCTGCAATTAATATGCGTTAAATTTACAATTGTTTAATCAACATGAATGCATTTTGACAACCCCAGTTGGCACAATTTATTCCTCCTATCTCTTTTTCTTGAGCTTTAGGCTACCTCGCAACAACTTTGAGTCATCAAGGGAAGTTTGTGTTCCGTTTGTGTTGACATTATTAATGATTCACTGTCCCCTCCCTCTCTATCCCTCCCCTCCCTCTCTCTATCCTTCCTCTATCGCTCCTCTCCCTTCTCCAGAAACGTCTGTTGAAGGAGCGGCAGAAGCTCCTGGAGAAGATCGAAGAGAAGCAGAAGGAGCTGCAGGAGACGGAGCCCAAGTTCAACATGGTGAAGGAGAAGGAGGAGCGAGGCATCGCCAGGTAACCGTGACTCAGCCGCCACCACTCAGCCAGATGAGTCACTTGGATCACACTTGGAATAAATGAGCAGGGAGTACGCGAGCGAGCGAGGGTGGTAGATATCACTAGGCGGGCAGTGTTGTAATCTTGTTGCCTGTGACCCAAATGGCTGCACGGCAACAATACAAATACACCGAATGGCCCCCCTCTGCTCTGTAAATAGGGCATTATCACTAAACAAAGGGTTATTGTGCCTGATGTCCATGGGAGAGTATGTCCCTTCAAACATCGACAAATGGATCTGTAATTTGGATCTACAAAGGAGCGCATGCCACATCAACACGCTATTAAATAGTAAATGGCCATGGATTGATATAGTGCTTTTATCTAACCTCTCGCTGCTTATTACAGTAGATGCCTGACACACACACACAGGCTTGATGTACTCGCATTACTAGTCCACCCACCTCTCAACTTCCATTTACAACCCCCATTCTCTCTGCAGACTGGCCCAGGCCACTCAAGAGAGGACAGACCTGTACGCCAAGCAGGGCCGAGGCAGCCAGTTTACCTCCAAGGAGGAGAGGGACAAGTGGATCAAGAAGGAGCTCAAGTCTCTGGACCAGGCGATCAACGACAAGAAGAGGCAGATCACCGCCATCCACAAAGACCTGGAGGACACGGAGACCAACAAGGAGAAGAACCTGGAGCAGTACAACGTGAGACTCAAGAGAATCACATTGCATGAAATGCACTCCAGTTTTGATATGCACATCTCTCCAATTAGAACATAAACAACCCCCAAAAAAACTCCCTCTCCCCTTTCTCCGCCATGGAAACGTGTTGCATTCACACATGAACCCTAATATACTCTAGATGTTGGGTATAACGATGTGTTCTGCACACCGCTGTTTAAATAGGTTCATCCTCCCAGCAGAGAAGACCAGACTGAGGTGTAATCCTATGGTTCTTGTGCCTGTAGAAACTGGACCAAGATCTCAATGAGGTGAAGACGCGCGTGGAGGAACTGGACAAGAAGTACTATGAAGTGAAGAACAAGAAGGATGAACTGCAGAGCGAAAGAAAGTAATCCACCTTTCTTTTTTTTTCTTCCTACCTTTCATCCTCCTCATTGTGTGTCATTGATTTTTCAAACCTCCCCCAAAGTACTTTACTACATTTCAGAGGAGTCAGCCCTTTAGCATTACGACAAAGAGGTTTGTCGCCTTCCATCTCTTATAGCCATGTCTTGTTTATGCCTGGCCACTGATTCTAATGTTCATGTCACCGTGCCTTCTTTCAGGCTCAAGCATAGTTGTTTTGCCTTAAGCACAAGGGTTTTTACAATTCCTGATCTTTGAGGCCCTTGGTGGGGTCTGTAAGAGATGTGTGTTGGTAATGGAAGCGGTGTCAATAGCCACTAGCCAGCTTTATGGAGCACAAATGAGGATGGAGCCGCCGGCCAAATCAGTCAGAATTGAGTTCAATTTGGTAAGATTATGACAAGGGTGTTCTGTATTACTGGTTTGCATGACAAAAAATACTATACTGCACTGGTGCATGCATACATTTTTTAGCACACAGTTCTGACCAGATTTTTTTAAATAACAAATATAATGTCATATTTTGTACTTGTTCGTTACGTGCATTTGCCACGATTATGAAAGCGGTGTACCCAGAGCACCCTAGTGTGAGCGGTGGCTTGTGCTGACATACGTTCGACAGTGTGTGACCATGTGTGTGTGTGTCCTGTCCAGCTACCTGTGGCGTGAGGAGAACGCAGAGCAGCAGGCCCTGGCTGCCAAGCGAGAGGATCTGGAGAAGAAGCAGCAGCTCCTCAGAGCCGCTACTGGCAAGGTCTGTCTGCGCCTGGGGGTTCCCCTTACATAACACGCAGGCCCACTGAACACGTCTCGGAACTCCCTTACATCATAGCCCCCTTTTATACAGAGATCTGCTACGCCGTAAACACCTTCCGCCTTTTGACACAGAACCCACAAATCGCGTGTGTGTTGTTGCATGGCGCAAGAGCGGTGGCCATCATGGCAGTACGCAGGGCTTCATATTGGCCACCTGAACTCCCCGCCAATGTCTGTTGACGTGACAACGGAATGGGATGTTACCCGATGCTGTGTGACTTGTTATCCCCATGTCCATGAATGCAAATGGTAGTGGATTCGGACAACGTTGTGTTACGGAGATGAATCGAGTCCCAGGGAACAATCCACCGGCACGCTTGTTAGGTAGAACCGCCTCACTCTGCGACCCGACAGTTGTATATCACGAATCGCGTGACGAGGAACATCAAAGGGCGTGTCGTTCATTAGCCTCCATCACTCCACCTCCTGCAGCTTAGCCAGATTTACACAGGACTCATTGGTCTCCCCACGTCAGGCAGCGGCGGTTCCTCCAGGGGAGACATCAATCAAATATCACTTATGATGTTGGGCAGATGAAAGGCCGCTTCCTGGATATTGATGTTTAGCATTTAATTTCCCCCTGTCACTGGTCCCACCTGACTCATCTGCAGTCTGGCCTCATTCTCTGTTCTTGCTGGAGTCCTCTGGGGGCTTCGCTGCACAGCATGATAAGACCATAGCCGGGGTCGCTTGTGGGCCTCCAATCATATTCTTCCTCCAGGGATAACTTTCTTCAGCCCCTCCTTATGTATGTTCACAAATTATGATTCATACACATGCACTGACGCATACATGACATAACTACCCACGCTCGCACACACATTTCTTTATTAATGTCCACAGAAATACAAATCCCTATACAGGACATGGATGTTAGAAGAAACAATGGAATAAATTGCATATGTAAAGTAATGCAATACAAAAAATAATAAATCCACTTTAATACCAGGAAGTGAAGAGTAGTTTGGTATTAACAAGCTCTGTGGTCCCATGCAGGCGATCCTGAACGGCATAGACAGCATCAACAAGGTCCTGGAGCACTTCCGCCGCAAGGGCATCAACCAGCATGTCATCAACGGTTACCATGGCATCGTCATGAACAACTTTGAGTGTGAGCCTGCCTTCTACACCTGCGTGGAGGTCACAGCTGGTACCAGGTGAGGCCTGCGCCACTACGGGATTATTCAGCGCCAACCTTGTTCCTGTTAGATCTGATGTGTCTGTTCAATGTTCAGTACACTCATCTCAATCATGTTAATATTGTATACTAATCCAACCATCCATTATTCTTCCCATGTCTTCCAGGTTGTTCTACCACATTGTGGAGACTGATGAGGTGAGCACCAAGATCTTGATGGAGTTCAACAAGATGAACTTGCCTGGAGAGGTCACCTTCCTTCCCCTCACCAAGCTGGACGTCAGGGACACCGCCTACCCAGAGACCAACGTAAGGAAAAAATCATGGAAATAGTTAATAATAATAATAATAATAATACTCATAATTACAGCTCTGTAGGTGGACTGGGAGCCAAGCGGTTCCATCATTTCCCCAGGAAAATAAACGGTCCTTCCTAATATTCCCAACAGGACGCCATCCCTATGATCAGCAAGCTGCGCTACAGCACAAACTTTGACAAGGCCTTCAAGCATGTGTTTGGCAAGACGCTGATCTGCCGCAGCATGGAGGTTTCCACTCAGCTGGCCAGGGCCTTCACCATGGACTGCATCACTCTGGAGGGTAAGCAGCGGTCCTCCGCTCAGTGGGATGGCCACGCACTCTACGGGACAATTAGTTGGTTTATAATGAGTCGATACTGAGTGGTTTTTGTGTGGCTCTCCCAGGTGACCAGGTGAGCCACCGCGGGGCTCTGACGGGGGGCTACTATGACACCAGGAAGTCCCGCCTGGAGCTGCAGAAGGACATGAGGAAGGCAGAGGAGGAGCTAGGAGAGCTGGAGGCTAAGCTCAATGAGAATCTGCGCAGGAACATTGAACATATCCTTCCACTGGCCCTCTACCAACTCCTCTTTATCAGTTAATAATACAGATTTATTATTAATGCAGTGTCTGGTTGCTCCAATTATAGTCTCATAATCTGAAGTGTGACAGCAGACGAGCACAAATCTATATCCTGTCCGGACACCGATGTGCTCTGAAAAAAGTGTCCGAAAAGGTTTCAAATCAACCCTGTGAGGACTGGCCACTGTAGGAATACGCCTGCCATTCATACACTCTTTATTCTCTTTGGGAAAAGCAGGGCCTGAATGAGATTTTATTGTCATGGCAAAAAAGAGTCTGCAGTGTTTTAAAAAATGCAAAGTGAAAGCGGTCTTGTTTATACGTGTCCTCGCCGCCAGCCAGGGTGTGGCGCAGATATTACCGAGGGTAGTGGATGTGAGCGTGCCAAGGAGGATTACCAAGTGTCTCTTCGCAAAGGTCACAGTCATGACTCACACAATGGGGAGTTGGGGTTGGGGAGCGGCTTACACAGCGTTGTATTTGGACCGCTTCCGTTTGCGTATGCTTATCACATTTTGTGCACACACCTGTTTCATGCGCTGAGGCCCCCGTCTCCCTGGCAGGTGTTGGTGCTGGTGCTGGTCAGCAGGCGCACCTGGTGATGACTGGATGTTGTGTGTGTGTGTGGGGGCAGGATGAGAACTGACAGCTGGCTCCATGACACAGATCCTTCAATGTTTTAGCCAGTGAGTCAGATTGCAGATCCTTTGGAAAATGAAGCTGGTTCGTGCCTCACGTTTCAGCTTTAGATAATGGTGTTGGTCGACCACTGCACCTGTCATTTGCAGGTTCCCATTGGCCTGGTAAAATAGACACAGGGTGCTTTTGTATTGGATCAGATTTGTCTTATCTGCATCCAAAGCAATGGATGATTGCTGCCTGTATTCATAGATTGTTTAATCTGTGCCTCCACCACACAAGACACAGGGTATACAGCATTTGTGTGTTTTGACACGACCACCATGCAGTTAAAGCTTTGGTTCACATGACTATTATCTATTGTGTGCGTGTGTCTCATTTTTGTTTACCCTGCTCGTCAAGTTGTAGTCAGAGGAAAGAAGAAAAAAATAAACTGATTAGTTGGCCCAATCCAAGGGCCAATTTCATCCGCATCCTCAGGCCTTTTCATCTACTGTGGCTGCTCTGCCCAATGCAGGCCATTCCTGTCCCCATTTGAATGCTAATTGCTGGAAAACGGTGGAGTGCTCCCTCCGGGTTGGGAGTGAGTCGCTGCCTCAAGTGAAGGAGTTCAAGTATCTCGGGGTCTTGTTCACGAGTGAGGGAAAAATGGAGCGAGAGACGGACAGACGGATTGGTGCGGCGTCTGCAGTAATGCGGGCGCTGTACCGGCCCGTTGTGGTGAAGAAGGAGCTGAGCCGGAAGGCGAAGCTCTCTATTTACCCGTCCATCTACGTTCCAACCCTCACCTATGGTCACGAGCTGTGGGTAGTGACCAAAAGAATGAGATCGCGGATGCAAGCGGACGAAATTAGTTTCCCCCGGAGGTGTGGCTGGGCTCAGCCTTAGAGATAAGGTGAGGAGTTCAGACATCCACAGGGAGCTCGGAGTCAAGCTACTGCTCCTCCACATCGAAAGGAGTCAGCTGAGATGATTCGGGCATCTGACCAGGATGCCTCCTGGCGCCTCCCTTTAGATGTTTTCCGGGCACGTCCGACTGGGAGGAGACCCCGGGGCAGACCCAGAACCCGCTGGAGAGATTATATATCTCATCTGGCCTGGGAACGCCTCGGGATCCCCTAGGAGGAGCTAGAAAGTGTTGTTGGGGAGAAAGGCGCCTGGAGAGCCCTGCTTAGCCTGCTGCCTCCGCGACCCGGGCCCGGATAAGCGGAAACACATGGATGGATGGATGGATCAATACAACCACTGGTAAATTGATTGAATAGTGCATTCCTTGAGCCCTGCTAAAACTCCAGCTTGGCTGAGCAGACCAGTCCCTTTTCATTTGTGCCAAGGAATCAGTACGCCTGCATGTTGGATCTGCTTAATTTGAGTGTGTACAGCGCTCCCTAATATCTTAATGTCATAACGTTGACAGAGGGAGTTCACATCACTTCATCCCCATACTCATTTATTATCGATTCTCCATGTAAACGAGCATCAATTATCATGGACCCAATGGCAGGGCTGCTGATTCTGCTCGTATGTAGTACATTGTGGTAATATGCTGACACGCTGCCAAATGGCCAGGGAGAGGTGCTTAGACATGGCATAGAAATGACAATATCCTCTATGAGCCATATATTAGCAGTTATATTTTATACTACACCCGGCTCATTCCGGACCTTGTTTGGTTTGGGGAATCAATCTTTCCAGTCGGTCACAGATGAGTGACAATGTGAAATGCTGGGAGGGAGGGGCATTTTTTGTTTGCTTTCTCTGGACCCTATTTTCCCCTCATTTTGGATCCAAGTGACTAATGTACGCCAATTTTAGAAATTGGTCCAGTATTGAGTGAGAGCGCTTCAGCCATCAGCTGCAAAACATATGCAATGGAACCTTTTGGGGAAACAGAGCCTCTAAAAGTGCTTGATTTGCCACTGACGGGCTCAGATTGTGATGATGCTCGTCTGACAACATTATGGAGAGGATCCGCGCAGAGAACTACAACTTTTCCCTTAACCTCACTCTTTACATTGCAGATGTTTCATGGCTGACGGCTGAAGCGACCTCGCTCGATACTGGACCATTTTCTAAAATTGTTGTCTGCATGCGTCAATCGGACCTGAAATGATTGGAAAATAGGTGAATTCTCTGGGCAGGTAGAATGGTCTGCACTTGACCATAAGAAACTCTAGGTTAAGCGAGCAATGACTCTCGATGATAGTAGTGTCTGTGCTCCAAGCGTTGTTCACGTAGATACAGTCCACCACCTCTGGTCTTACCGGAGTCAGCCGGAAATCGACTCACGTTCGGGTCGAGATGGTGTCCACTGAAAGACAACGAGGCTAATGGTGTCCTGATGATTCATTCTGCTCTTGATTTAAAGTTCAAAACGCAAAACCACGCATTTTGCTCATGGTGAATAAGCCATTTCATGACCAGCAGTATCACTGCTATCAGCTTATGAAGCACAAATAATATTGAAGGCTCAAAGACACTGTCTTTTTCACTTCACTGTCTGTTTCAGTAAAGACCCCCTCCCCCATTCTCAGCAATTGTGCTTCCTTAACGTCCTCTGCACGCATCAACAACGAGATCGACCAGCTGATGAACCAGATGCAGCAGATCGAGACCCAGCAGAGGAAGTTCAAGGCGTCTCGGGACAGCATACTGTCGGAGATGAAGATGCTGAAAGAGAAGAGGCAACAGTCAGAGAAGACCTTCATGCCCAAGGTAACCCAGCCGCCGGTGTACCGCTGGGCCTGCTAGAGGTCAAGGGGGTGTAATTAACCCAAGATCAATTCAATGACCTCAATCAATAATGAAGTCAGAACGTTGAATGCTCAGCGTAATGTCCAGTTATGTTTTAGTTTTTTCCCTCATTGACCACAAAACGAATGAAAGCACTGTTAAAACTATCATTTTTTTACCTGTTCTGCACACGTTCTTCCTGGTTGACCCTGTAGCTGCTCCCTAACTAACCCTGCCCTCCCTGCCCATGTCCCCCGGTAGCAACGCAGTCTCCAGAGTCTGGAGGCCAGCCTCCACGCCATGGAGTCCACCCGGGAGTCCTTGAAGGCCGAGCTGGGCACAGACCTGCTCTCCCAGCTCACCCTGGAGGACCAGCGGCGTGTGGATGACCTCAATGATGAGATCCGACAGCTCCAGCAGGTAGGTAGCGGAGGGCGGAGCCCGCAGACCGCATCGGATTGTGTGTCTCTGTCTCGTCTCTCAACATCTATTTTCCACATCCAGCTACACAGTTTTTACTCGAGTTCCCTTTCACGGGCCATTGACAATCTGTGAGTAACGGTAATTACCATTTAATGTCAGTCTGAGCTGCGCATGAAAGCCACCATTTGCGAATCTCTTCTTCCGTAAGTAAAGTAAGTGGCATGCCCAGATGGATTTAATCTGCAGAATTCTGACGATAGTATTCCAATTTACATCGAATGAAGGCATTAATGATTCAGTAATTATTACTTATTAATTATGATTATTAATTCATTATTCATATTTTTTTCCAGAAAGTAAAGGCATGCCTCAAATACAAGGCTAATGATCAAACCTAATAGAACCCTAGTTTTACAGTATATGTCTCTTTGGTAATATTTGAAACAACCCATTAAAAAGTGTGTGTGTTGTTTGGGTTTCACGATGGCACCTGCTTCCCCCTACGTTTCTTAGCGTGGTACTGCACTGCAGTGCACTTGCTTTCCTCCCACACCGCTCTGTGTTGCTCCCTCTGATTTTGACACGACAACACGATGGCCCCTCTCCCCACGTTGTGCTGTTTACGTCTTCAAAATGGACCCTCCTGCCCACTCGCTTCTTATCGCTCCAATCTTCTGTGCTGCTTTCTGTATGACTATAAAATGCACCTATGACCATCTCCTCGTGCATACGGAGGAGTAAGGGCAGACTAAACACGGAGCAGCCGTGTCTGTGCGTGGGATCTCCCTGTGGTCCAGCTCTGCTCCCCACCCTCCTCTCATCTGCTCCTCCGCTTCTACTCTGCCCGCTGCTCTCAATTACACCTCCACACTGTCCTTCACACGCAAACCTTATGCAATCGTTCTCCTTTCACACACTCATTTGGATGCTTCGTGCTGCAGTGTTGACAAACACAGGGCCATCTTGTGGGTGAGTGTGTGCGTGTCAAATTGGCATTTGCTGCAGCCCGTTGAAAGGAGATACGATGTGTGTTGTTTTGTTTGACAACAGGACAACAGGCAGCTGCTGAACGAGAGGATTAAGTTGGAGGGCATCATGACCAGGGTGGAGACCTACCTCAACGAGAACCTGAGGAAGCGTCTTGATCAAGTGGAGCAGGTATGGAAGGGCATACACCATCCGTTGTTGAATTTGAGTTTCAGTTCTGGTACAAATACACATCATTGAGAAATAATTTGATTAACAATTAAAAACAAAACGTAATTCAATCATTTGTTAATAATTAGAAATAATCTGATAATAAAAAAAACTAGTGTAAAGCTCAGTTTGGTTAAGGAAGTGCCGGCTCTTTATTGTATTATTTCCAAAGATCGTTCTGTGCTAGCTAGCTGTAGCTTCAGCGGCCACACCGCGGGGCGCTAGGCTACCGCCCCTGTTGTCCTCCATCTCTCTGGTGTGTAACGCTGGCCGTGTGCATCGCCACAGGAGCTCAACGAGCTGCGTGAGACCGAGGGAGGGACCGTCCTTACCGCCACCACCTCCGAGCTGGACGGCATCAACAAGCGCGTCAAAGACACCCTGGCGCGGTCAGAAGGTGGGCACCTCATGTAGTCATGGAGGAGAGCGGTCCTCAGCCTGGCTTCCTGCCTCTAGTCAGCGGCCACATGCGTCATCGTGAAGCCACCGTGTCATCAAACACAACTTGATCAACGGAGCCTTGAAGTACTGCGGCCCACCGCTTGTGAACCACTGATGCCAGGGAGAGACCTTTTGTTTGTCCAGAGTGACCGTGACGAGTCCAGAGACAAGACATTAGGGAATGGTCAGGTTGGCCATCAGATAGAAATGGGGAGGAGTAAGATTAAAGTGCGTATGCCCCAAGTAGACTTGTGGGTCGGTGTGTAGGCGGAGAGCGGTGGCGCTACGCACACACGCAGGCTTACGCTGCTACATGCTACCGATGGGGAGGGGCGCCTGGACGGATCGCATGCAATTGATGTTCTCGTCGTCAATTTTTACAAATCTTGCATGGATAGGCTGGTATAAAGAGGCTTTTAAAATTAAATGAATAAATAACTCATTCAGTAAGTCTGTACTTACCTACTCATGAACCTCCGACACTACCGCATTATGAATATATATAATAATATATAAATATAAATGTTATATGTGTGTATATATCTATATATATATAGATATATACACACAATTATATCAATCAATTGTATTGTAAAAACCTATTTTGTATGTGCCTACCTATTGCTAACCTCTCCCCATGTGTCCAGACCTGGACGGTTTGGTGGACAAGACGGAGTTGGAGATCAAGGAGCATCTGAAGAGCATGGAGCGCTGGAAGAACATTGAGAAGGAGCAGAACGATGCCATCAACCACGACACCAAGGAGCTGGAGAAGATGACCAACCGGCAGGGCATGCTGCTGAAGAAGAAGGAAGAGTGCATGAAGAAGATCCGAGAGCTGGGCTCGCTGCCCCAGGAGGCCTTCGAGAAGTACCAGACCCTCACGCTCAAACAGGTGCCCACACACCTGCTGCACTTTCAGTAGTCCTCCACTGTGGTACAATGTCAAATGACTGTTCTATGTTCTGTGTTCCCCAACCAGTGATGTCCACCGTTTCATCTCAAAAGTGGCGTGCTACTGCACCGTGCTAAAGCTACAGATGATGAACCGTTAGCCTCCAACCATGCACACTGTCCACGGGTGGTTTTGATAGTCCATTATTCTGTGAAGCCCCTAGCACAACCACTCACCCACCCACCCACACACTCACACTCGAGACCAGAAGGATTCGAACAGGGATCTGGTTATCTCCAGTTTTAGACACACATACAACACATATAAATAACATGTATAAATGATATAGTTTCGATTAGTGCCACCAATTCGCTTTTATGCTATGACTTACTTTTTTGATGATCACATTTGGCTGGCTGATTAATTTCACACCTAGATAAAGGGAAACGATTCCCTTCCCAAGGAGGAGTCTTAATTTGCATAACGCGCCCAGGCCGCTGGTCTGCTCTAAATAGGCGCCGTATCCAGTAGATTCTCAGGCAGACTTTCACCGTGTCTGATCTCTCTGCAAAATCTCCAGCAGACGGAGGGGCGGGGCAGGAGACAAAGTGTGGCTCTTGTGTCTCTGTGAGAGCGTGGGCGCTCTGCTCTGCTCTGGACATGCGACCGTGTCTGTCAGTGAAGTGTGAGAGTTTGGTCCTTCAACTCTCTGCATCTCTGTCCTCCAGTTGGCTAAATATAGCCTTGTGGTTTCCAATAAACACTCCACACTGGGTTGAGTCTCCTCGCTCTGCACGACAATGCTCTCTCTGGGGGGGGAGCTGGTTTGGAGGCCCACCAGTGATTGCAGAAGTGGGCCCCGGGGGTGGGAGGCAAACATAATCAACGCCACTTGTGACATCGCTATTCCCTCTGCTGGTGAAATTGCGTTCTTGTGTCTGAGTTCCTTAATTCGGCAAGACGAGGCCAAATCCATGCAGGTTCAGCAGGTGACTCAAAGTGTAACACGGGGCATAACATGGCAGCGCTGGCGGTCTCCCTCTGTGGCGGCGCTGGCGGTCTCCCTCTGGCGGCGCTGGCGGTCTCCCTCTGTGATAGCGCTGGCTGTCTCCCTCTGGCGGTGCCGTCAGGCACCATCGGATGACTGAGGGCTGGAGGAGTGGCGGCTGTATTCTGCTAACTCCTCAGGAAGTCGGCCAGCTCTTAGGCCTTCTAGGAGAAGCAGATCAATTGATCAAGTTCCTCTCGAGGGATGTACGTGCCCTGATGCTATTAATATAGACACATGATATATCGCACTGCATTAGACCTATATGTCTGTCTAAGAGGGGGATTCTGAAACATGTCGACCATTTTTGATGTGCCACCTGCCCTTTTCCAATTCAAAACACGTTTGGTAAGCCCGTTATCCAACCATTGTCCTCTACCTCCTCCGGCAGTTGTTCCGTAAGTTGGAGCAGTGCAACACGGAGTTGAAGAAGTACAGCCATGTGAACAAGAAGGCCTTGGACCAGTTCGTCAACTTCTCCGAGCAGAAAGAGAAGCTGATCAAGCGACAGGAGGAACTGGACCGTGGCTACAAGTCCATCATGGAGCTGATGAACGTGCTGGAGCTCCGGAAATACGAGGCCATCCAGCTCACCTTCAAGCAGGTAGGCTGCTGTTGCTGAGGCTCCCCGCTTGTTGACAAGTTGGACTGAATAGTCCGGTGTTGCTCACGATCTCCGCTACGACCTTCTCTAACATCAGCACGCCCGCCTCCTTGTGTCTCACAACGCGCTCTCTAAACCAGGTGTCAAAGAACTTCAGCGAGGTGTTCCAGAAGCTGGTGCCAGGCGGCAAGGCCACGCTGGTGATGAAGAAGGGGGATGCCGAGGGCAGCCAGTCGCAGGACGAGAGCGAGGGCGGCGCCGACAGCGAGCGCGGCTCAGGCTCCCAGAGCAGCGTTCCCTCCGTCGACCACTTCACCGGTGTCGGCATCAGGGTGCGCCCCTCTCGTCTTCTGACCTCTATCTTATGATGCTTGCTGAGGTGATGGGTTTGTGAGGGTGTTGC
>OMOU01028275.1:3100-14133 GCA_900312585.1 Malacocephalus occidentalis
GCATTGTTGAGCATATTGTATATTCTCAGATGTTTGTAATGGTCTCAGAATCTTATCCCAACTATTATGCAGGCAACCTAGCAATTATGAAACTCATCCTATTAGCCTTGCAATTATGAATGCCTGAAACCTGCTCTATTCTTATCTTTATGTAACACAGCGATATATTGCCGTCTCTTTCAATAAATGTACTTCTTGTCAGTCGCTTTGGATACAAGCGTCTGCCAAACGCCCGGATTGTAGATGTGCTCTGTAGCTGTATGTGTATCGGCCTGCTCACAAAATAGTATTTTAAAGCGTGCTGCTGTCATCTCAACAAGTGGGTCACGATAAAACCATCAAGCGCTCCACGCGACATTCCATACGGACCTCGAAGGCATACAGGGCAACATGGGGGTTCTTGTCATTCAACTTCTTCTTGATCGCCCCGATCGCATACTTTGCTCTAGATGGGAGAAGTGAAAAATAAAAACGGTCAGACAGACGACAACAATAACATAAGAACAACAATCACAATAATGTAATCACGCCCAAGTACGATCTTGTAATATGCAACGTGTGATGACATACTGGGTGTCTCCCTGTCGGATGAGGTCACAGATCTGCAGTATCGACTCCCAGTCGGTTTCCAGTAGGAGCTGACTGGTGGCTTTATCTACAGGTAAAGACAACAACAACAACACTTTAAAACAGATATCAGTGCCACCACACTCAGCCATAGAAAACAGTCGCCCCTGAGCAAGATGAGGCCAGTTCTGTATTTTACAACACACAGCGTATGATGACCACAAATATATGTACATATATAGGTTTATAGAGTCTCCTGGCAGCAGGTCTACAACCTCCCTGCTCGTTGCAGTGTTGGTTGGTTAGTGATGCACCAACAGTATATATTAGTATAGTACTAGTGTTAGTAGTAATAGTATATATATAAAATACTGAGATTTATAGGAAAGACTACATTGAAAATCCCTGAATATGTTTGCAAATAGACGAAGGCCAAATGGATGACATACACTTGTTATAACAATCCAGCATTAAACGCACCAGTAATACACATGTGAATGTACTGTCTAGTTAGTCAAGTCTGGCTGGTTTTGATGCAGTCTTATGACAAAGCTGATGTATTATAATGTATGATTATGTATTTAAAACGCACTCTAGCACCCGTGATCATGACGAGGTCGGCACATTACCGAGGCTACATTTAGCACGTTTAATCGCAACGGCCGAGCCAAATACTGCAGTTCAACGTCACAACACGTTGATACGGAGAGCGTATCTATACTATGACTTGATGTTAACAACCTGACAATAACTAATTAAACTGACGTTATCAGGCCGCTAAGCTGTCGCTAGCATGCTAACGGTAGCCTAGCATGCTAAGAGTAGCCTAGCATGCTAACAGCAGCCCAGAGGCGCCTGTCAAAACAATACGTGGAAGACGTAATATATACATATCGTACGAATTAACGCCGATTAACGAATCGTTCACGAATCGACGAGTCACGGCCCCTTCTTACCGAGAAGCCTCTCGAATGTTCCGCCGCCTTTCCCCATCCCGGCTGTGTGAAATATAACAGTTATTCGGGTTATTTTCTCCGGGCGGCTGAGCTGTGATGACCGCCGCTGCGCTGGGGGTTAGCCTGGCGTTAGCTTCGGCGTTAGCCCGCTAGGTGTTTGCCTGGGTCTCCTTCCTTGTTCCTACTTCCGGTCGCGACCCCAAAGACACGCCCACCAGTCCTCCTCTAGTTCCGGTGTCGTCATGTTGAGTTTTCCACTGTCATTGAACAAACAGACGCACACTTTGATGATTTGTCATCAAGGAATATCAAGGTTCTCAAGGAACCCCGAGTAGTAGGACGTGTCGGCCTTAATGCGCTACAAACGCCCTCGCCTGCCAAAATACGTCGTTAGAACCACATGGAACCTTTTCATTATTTAAAAAATCCTCAACGTTCAATACATACGTTGACCTAAGGAGGGCGCCATTGCTTTACGCACGCAATGCACTCTGGGTCGATGACGTCAATTGGTTGCGCTCCAGCGTTGAGCTCCTGGTGCTACCGTTAGCTGCCGCCATCTTTTACCAGCCCCGGGGAGAAATGTGTGAGGCAGGAGACATTGGACGCCCTCCTGCTAGCATGCGAACAAGCCGCTCCTGCGGTCGCGGCCTCTGGAGGCGAACCATCGGTCACGACCCCGATCGTGGAGGAACCTGACCACCCACCGGTGCAGTCAGTTCAGCAAAGTGTGAAGCGTTCTCTGAGTAAGACCGATGGAGCAACGCAGATGAATGTAGAAACGTCGGATTTAGTGTGCGGTAACTATGGACCATGTTTACGCAGGTGAACATGGAAGCGAGTTGGACAAACGATTAGAGGAGGACAGTGGATCCCAGGATCTGTTCCTCTCGGGTGATAAAGTACAGACAGTCTGATCCAGAATACAATGGTCGTCTGAGGCCCCCTCAAAGCACCCAGTCATCAAAAGCTTCATAACGAAGATAATCTGGCCTTTTCTAGTTTTTCGAGGAACAGTTACGATTGCTTCAGCGTGTTTAACTTGTGGCTCCTTGATTATCAAGGATGATATGAAAGTGCTGCAAAAGGAAGGATCACAAATGACGCATCTGTAACTACAGATGTGCTAACATCTGTAACTACAGATGTGCTAACATGTGGAGTTACAGATGGCAGTCTCTGACTCGGAGTGGGATCAAAGGGGCAGGAAGCCTGCTTTTGGCAGCATCCGTTTTCTTCAGTGGCGTCCGTTTAGATAAGCTCAAACGGTTCTGTAGGATGTACCACAAACCGCAAAACATGAAGTGAAGACAACACTAAGGAAGAAGTTTGTGTTTCCTGTTATTAAAAAAACAACAACAACATGGTGAAGAGTACAGTGTTAACTGACGCTGACGCGCTGAAAGAGAAGTGGGTATCAGTAATCACACCGTGTTGCCGACCGACACGACTGGCCAGGGAACATCTGACCAACACGAGAGGCATGTCCAAATATAGATATATAATATAGCCTTACACCTTTATATAATGTGGCGGTATTTTATTTTTTTGATGGCAGGATGTGGCACTCTATATTTGTTTCATTTCACATTCAAATTTGTTTCAGGTGTACCACTCCGTGTACCTCAAATACACGTTGTGGAGATGATGTGATATGATGTGTGCCTCCATGCTTGCTACTCTGCATCATAACAATGCAAACAGAGAACAGGTGGGGCAACTATCGTCATTCCTCTCCTTTGTAAGCACTATGCGTCACTGGATATTGTGCATCAAACTGTTTGTGGACGGTTCCTGTTCCTTTATCTACGTTTCACCTATTTAGCATATTTTTGTTCTTTTTCAGGGAGCAAAGTCCACAAGACATTCAGAGCAAGGCCAGTGGCTGTTGGGAAGGGCTACATAGCTACATTACAGCTGTGGTGGCAGACCACAGCTGTGGCAGATCCTCCGCACTGCAATACACTCCAAATATGTTCACGATAATCTCCCCGTTTAAGACCATTTAAACAGTGGCCGCCCCTCAACAATGCACGCAGGGTTCTCCCGTCTTTACCACCAGACCGTGAAATGACACAACACTCCACTGTATTCCCAGTGGTACGCTGCGGACAACATGGGTACAGGCCTGCTTAGGTCACACATGAGTCACTACCTGGCACCCAGCACACTGCCGCCTATTGTTGTGATGGGACTGTAATGCTATGTAAAGTGGCATTGTGTCGCGCTGTCCTTAGTTGCTATACGACAGCCAATGAGGGCACAGGGGACCCTGGGCCCATGTGTCCGCCCCTTTTAACCAGTTATCCTCACGTTACACACGCACGCACATGCACGCACACGCGTACCCTTCCGGTGCTACGCCTTTAGGGTGATGCACGTGCATTCCGATTGAGGGCATTTAGAAGACGCTCTTGTCTAAAGTGATGTACAAAGGCGTGCCGATGAACGATCAACGTTGGTGATTCCATGGAAACTAGCTTCATTGTCTTTTACCCAATGGACCGCTTGATGTTTTGAATGCTTATGTTGATCGGTCTGCGTATGTTGTGTTGTCTCGGCTTGCTATCGGCACGTAGTATTGGCTTGCAACTGGCTTTATTATCGTAAGAGATATAACACAATATAAAAAACACACACGCGCACACACACACACTCTCTTTTGCAAGCACACACAGACACACACACACACACACAACCTCAAATGTACAGCCATCTCCATTGTTCTATTGTGTGTTTCCCCTCAGTGGGACAGTGCACACGTAAACACGGGCATCTGTGCTCCTTCATTGTGAATGAAACGAGCTATTTTCCAACAACAAACTTGCACTTGTGTTGTACTTACGTTAACATATGCACACACAGAGACGAGGACGCGCGGCTGTTTCACTGTAGGATCTGAAAGACTGATTTTTTATTTGTATTTTTCCACCATCTGACAGAGCAACGAAACAAACAGGTTATCTGAAGTCACAGGGTATGAAATAACATGAGATAAAAATCCCCAAAATAAACATCTCAAAATAACTTAAACCAAAAAAATAATAATGGAGAAACATTAAATATCATGGCATTAAAAGAAGAAATATCAAGGTGGAAAAAAGGGGGTTTATCATCGGTTGCATGAGCGAGAGAGACAGATGAAGAGAGAGAGAGAGAAATGGAGAGAGGGAGACAAGAGAGATAGAGATTATGAGTGAGAGAAGGAGAGAGATAGAGATTAGGAGTGAGAGAAGGAGGGAGGGAGAGATAGAGATTATGAGTGAGAGAAGGAGAGAGATAGAGATTAGGAGTGAGAGAAGGAGAGAGATAGAGATTAGGAGTGAGAGAAGGAGAGAGGGAGACAAGAGAGATAGACATTATGAGTGAGAGAAGGAGAGAGATAGAGATTAGGAGTGAGAGAAGGAGAGAGATAGAGATTAGGAGTGAGAGAAGGAGGGAGGGAGAGAGGAGAGATAGAGATAAGGAGAGAGGAAGACAGAACAAAGATAGAGATAAGGAGCGAGAGAAGGAGAGAGGGAGACAGAAGAGAGATAGAGATAAGGAGTGAGAGAGGGAGAGGGGGAGATAGAGAGAGAGACAGAAGAGAGCTAGAGATCAGAAGGGAGACAGGGAGAGAGAGGGGGAGACAGACACACAGAGCGAGAGAGAGAGAGGTGTGGGCTGTTAGCAGACTTTAGACGTAGCCCTTAACCTGCGAGGCTGGGGCCCGGCGAGGGCTGCTCTCCCCGCTGCTGAAGGTGGGGGATCCTGGCATGCCGGGGGGACTCGAGCCGGCGTACAGCAGGGAGCCGCCGATGAGCAGCAGGGCGGAGGCCCCCCAGCCAATGTACAGCGCTGGGCCCAGCTCGCGCTTGTGCGGCGCGGCCACGTGGGGGTCGTAGAAGTCCCTGATGATGGAGTGGGCCGTCCAGCACACGGGCACCAGGTACAGGAAGCCGGCCACGGCGAACATGGCGCCGGAGATGCGGGAGATGCGAGCCTTCAGGCTGTTGACGCCGATGCACTTGGTGCACTTGACGCCCACCACGCCGAGGGAGAGCGACACACCGCTCAGCATGATGGACAGCACCGTGAGGCCCCGGGCGGCCTGCATGTCGCTGGGCAGCGCCAGCATGCTGTCGTACACCTTGCACTGGATCTGCCCCGTGCTCTGGACGATGCAGGTCATCCACAGGCCCTCCCAGATGATCTGCGCCGTCACGATGTTGTTCCCGATGAAGGCGGTGACGCGCCACAGCGGCATGGTGCACACGATGGCCCCACACACCCAGCCCACGATGGCCATCACCAGGCCCAGCAGCTGCATGCCCGTGGTCGCCATGGTGATCGCTGTTGCCGTCTGAGTCAGGTGAGAGGTGGCGGCAAAGTCTGCTTCCTACAAGATCGGGCTCTCCTGCAACGGTGTTGTGGGGGGACGGAGGCTGATGGGTGCGGAGGGCAGCAGCTGTGAAAGGGGACAAGAGTGGCCAAATGATCTGAAAGACACACATTCATCGACACTCATCATGCATCGTACGGGTGTTTTTTGAACACACTGTGACCGCGGCATCTCAGCCCCTTGTCGGGAGCATATAGTTATCATAAATAGCTCGTCGGAGACATGCTGGGAGGCCCGCGGCGAGTGGATTCCGACGAGCAGTGCAGAGAAAGGCTTTCTTTGACACAGCTGTGGGTGTGCAGCTACGCCCGGCTCGGTGAGTGGATTATCTCAGAGAAACATGAGGAGATTCTGAAACACAAGACGCTTTCATGACAGGCCCGTAGAGTGGGCCAGGAGGAGATGTTCGCACTGCGTCGTTTACCAATACTGCAAGTGAAACTCTAAAGAAACAGCAGATCGTGTATCCCCAGGGGGATGCTGCTGTGTGCCGTGCTAGCAGTAGTACTACTCGTACATTATGAGGTAATGGCCAAACACACACAAGTGCCCAGAAGGGCCTAAATCTGTCTATGTTGTATGCAACCACGTTCAGGACAGAACCATTGGTGGGATCGTGTCTTAGAGAATGTGCCATTTCAAAGATTTCCCATCAGTGACGCATGATCCTGTTCCTCCTTGGTCCATCCTGAAACTCCTGAAGATACCGACTCCCACTGCGGACAGTATTCACGACAAAAAGACATCAAGCATCAACTCACGCTGGTCTCTCCTTGCAGATGATTCCACAGGTTCCTGTTTGCTTCCTGGGTGTGTTTCAGTGTGCGGCGGCGGCGGTGGACTGGGACACCCTGAGAGGTCACCGTATTCCCGAGGGCGAGCCGAGGCTGAGCGTTGGTATGGGGTCAGGTGGTGGAGAGGCACAGCTTCAGCTTCGACACCCAGCGCAGGACTGCGGAGGGAGCCTGCCCTCCCAGATGCCAGTGGACCGTCTGTGTGGCAGTGGGCAGGAGCACGCGCTCGTGTGCACGCCCGTGTCAGCGTGTGAATAAGTGAATATATCTGAATGTGTCTCCCAGTGCCTGGTGTACCAACACAATGCCCTGCTGTTCCACTGTGCCCTCTCCTCGCCTCCCCGTCTCCCCACCACCAGCACCACCCCCACCCCAGCCTCACTGGCAGCCCCTATGTGCCCCCTACTCTGCAACCCTGAGCAGCCCTCCTGCCCACACCACCGCCCTCCGCCTTTTCATCGGGATTTTACTCTCTGGCCGCTTGACATATCTTTCCTTTTCATCTCCCGTATTTTTATTGTTCTTGGCGTCCATTGAAGCGGACTCACCGCCCACTTTGCCTTTGTGGGTCACGATGAAATGTTGCAAGCACAGCTCACGATGACGTCACTCTTTTCTAATTGTATCGCTAGGGTCAGGGTTTTAATGTACAATGGCGAACCCGCAGAACAAACAATGAACAATGACAGGTGAACTGAACAACAAAGTATGCGCCGGGAGGAGGACTCCGCCGTATAACCGTCGACCGCTCAAAGTTCAGATGCTGCAACAGCTGGAGGTGATGGTGAGGGGCGTGGCGTTCCTGCCGCCGTGCAGCCGCCCGGGACTGAAGAAGGGGTGGAGTCGGTCCGTGAAGCTGTCCCTGAAGGTGTACAGGTGCACCCCGCCGTCCACGCCGTAGAAGGACACGCTGCCCTCGTCGTAGTCCAAGAACACGGCCACCTTCGCGGGTCGCTCCTCGACGGCCACCGGCAAGACCGGCGACGCGGTGTTGGCCGTGTACTGGCCCCCGGGCCTCAGGCTCAGTGTCCAGAAGCCGTTGGCCGGGCACACGGTGAACTTCCCCTTCCGGTTGATGGACTGTCGGACCACGCCCACGCTCCACTCCATCTTGTCGCCCACCTCCACCTCCCAGTAGTACCGGCCGGCGCTGAAGCCCTCGCGGGCCAGAACGTTGGCCACGCGGTCGAACCTCTTGGGGTTGTCCGGGACCTCGTGCAGCTTGTCCGTGTGTCTCACCTGCTTCCGGTCTTCGGAGACGGACAGTGAGGGGTGCGCTGTTTTGGGACTTAGGTTGATGATGGCTGTGTGTGCGCGACAGGAAAGAGAGTGGTCATCAGAACGAGGAAAGTCAAGAAGAAACGTCCAGAAAACATGAATCTATGTGTGACGTTTGCAGAGGTCTCCTGCGCTATACCTGTGTACTTCTGTATTCTCTTGAGTTCTGCAAAGGAAGGGAAGGATGTGTTACTTGTTAAAAAGTCAGTAAATACTACGATAATACTGCAGTAATACCGGGCGATTCGAGATCTTGATGACCGACCAGATTTGGAGAGTCTGTTGACCTCTTCCTTCAGCATGTCCATCATCTCTGACAGAGCTCTCCTGGTGATGGCGATGCAGGGGTCGGTTTCCAAGGTGACCTTCGACCAGTCTTTCATGTCCGCACGGCAAACAGCAGAAGAAGCATACTGCCCAACAACAACAACAACAACAACAACAACAACAACAACAACAACAACAACAACAACAACAACAACAACAACAACAACAACAACAACAACAACAACAACAACAACAACAACAACAACAACAACAACAACAACAACAACAGGAAGGAGGTTACTGAAGAGCGGTGAAGGGGCAGCGAAGCGAAGGTCGGCCGCACCACCGGGTGTGTGGCATCATTACCCAGAATGCAGTCTGCTTACCGGCGGCGCAGCGAGTTCCTGGTCGTCGTTCGCGTCGCTAGTACCCAGCAAAATCTGGGAGCCGTATTTGGCGGCACTCTGCTCGTGGCTCCTCAGCTCTCGGATCTCCTGCCGCAGCTCCAGGACCAGGCGCTCCATCTTGCTCTCCTCCTCCACCTGCCGCTCCTCGATGGCGGCGACCACCGCCTTGTGGTTCTTCTCCATGGAGTTGACCAGGGCGGAGAAGACTTTCTGGCTCTCGCGCACCTCCCTGAGGCAGGAGGTCTGGGGCAGACGTAGACACCACCACCAGTGATGGGTTAATGATGGGGGTGCAACAAGCCCTCCGCGCCACAACACATCCACTATGGACGGATGTTGAGGACTCACCTTCATGAGTTGGACCGAATACTTCAACCGCTCTATCTTCTGCTGCCTCTCCTGGATCATCTGCTCCACCGTCACCTCCTGCACGACAGAAGGTATAAGAGTGGTCCATTCATGTGGTCCATTGCGTTGACGTGCTATTGGGTTTCATGTTATATATAGCATTTATGGGGACTACGTACAGCCTTTTCGACGGGCGGTTTCTGCGGACGATTTTTCCGATAGTCGTCGGACACGTCCGCCAGGATTCTGTTGACGCTGAGGTCCGGCCTCGTGGAAAACACCCGCTTACATTGTGGGCAGTAGGTGGACTGGTGCTTGGACCAGGAGTGGCAGAGGCAGGTCTTACAGAAACTGTGTCCACACGGGATGGTGACTGGACTCACAAAGACATCCCTGCACAGCAAACACAGGAAGGACTTCTCGCACAGCAGGGTGATGGTCGAGGCCATGACCTGGAAAACACAACGCCAAGGAACTGGTTTAGAACACCAACAGCACAGTGTATGGAATTACATTCAGGCGATATATTGACACAGACGAGTGACCTACTTAACAATGCTCAAATACAAAGACTAAACAAAGAACCAAAACTATGAACTGAAACCCCATCGGAGGAAACCAATTCACTGATAGAAATATAAATGTCCATAGGTTCCCATGCAAATCCTGCTGGTTTCTGTTGTTGCTGCCCATGGAAATAGCAGAGACAATTTGAATGAACAAATCTAACATGGACGTTTCTACATACATGCACTGTATTCAATGATACTTATATCATTCTAAGTAGACAAGTGGTAAAGCAGTCCTATGCCCTGAGATGTGACACGTTTGCACCACTGACTATCATGTATTTGTATACGTTGGTTTTTATTGGTTCATTGGGCTGCACTTGGAAGAGGAGAGCTGTAAACGTAGGAAGGAATGTTCCCCTGTTTCGTTTGGTCTCCTTCCTCTTTTTTACTCCCACGGCAGAGAGAGCAACAGAACACCTTGTGTTATGCAACCACTGACGAGTCAAAAGGTTTTCTCTCTTAGCATTCCTGGTGTATCATTTGCTGTCGTTGTCGTTTTGTCAACAACCTCTTTTAGCTAAAGCACCGATGCACACATAGCATTTTGTCTGTGTTTGACTCACTTTTGTGTTTGCAGAACATCTGATCATAAACAGAGATGCAATGTAAGGCATGCAGCAGAACAGGTCGTTACGGATAATGTGTTGTGTTACGTCACTCAGAAACCAGTGACTTAACAAGAAGGCAGCCAAACCATTCACACGGCTCTCGTGTTGACAACTCCTCTATCCTCAGCTGAGATTTGTCTCGTTTCTTGAATATAATAGGAAACATTCAACCTGAGATCTTGTGCCCTTATCATGTGTTCTCTTCTCAAGAGGAAATGCCTGCTTGTCCAAGGTCAAAAAACAATGTACTACTATATAGAAATAAAGGAAACAGTGTGACTTACCTGTCAGAGGTACCCTCACCCGGTCACTACAGTGTGCAGTATTCAGTGCAGTAAACCGTGTTGCTGTTTGGTGCTGCCTGTATGAATTCCGAGATGGTGTATACTAGGACAGGTGTAGTCTGCTCTAAGTGTGGGCGGGAAAACAGACAATGGAAGCCCGCTCAGGCTCCACCCTGAACATTATCTGAGGTAGGAGAGGGAAGGCCAGTGTGTAGCATGACACCAGGAAATGGTGGGGGAGCTGGTGGTGGTGGTGGTGGTGGTGGTGCCGGTGCACTGACTACACACGTCAAACATTTCACAACAAAGAAACTGCCAGGGAGCCATCGGTCAATAGATCAATCATTGATTTTATTTATCGGTTTATGTATTGAAGTTGAAAGTCTACTGGTATTTGTTGGGTGGGTTGTCTTTGTGTAACTCTTAATGAACTTTCATGAATAACTCTATAGACTGCACCATTTCTTTTCTTCAAAGACAGCTTAGCTTTCGTCTACAGCATCTTTATCTGTGATCAAATCCAAAGCACTAAAAACGCACGAGAACCACGTCGCTCACATCAGACGATCAC
>OMOU01028412.1:1209-11662 GCA_900312585.1 Malacocephalus occidentalis
CAACGCAAAGCTAGTCAGTCAGAAAGACATAGAGCATTTTAAATCACTGCCAAAGAACCGGTACTGAAAAGGGTAATTATTACAAAGAGTTTGTTTTGGACAAATCCAAAACAGCAACAACACAAAAATATACTTGGAATAAAATGAAGGGCCGTCAACGAGGAACAGATATATGCACTAGTCACATGATTAGTTCACAAGGTTCATAAGGACCTTGTAAGGCCCTCAAGGGTGTTCTGCCCTGATGCAGAACATCTTAGCCTCATATCTGTGTCTGCTCTTCATCCTCTCCGACTTGGACGACAGAAAGGTCAAGAGTTTGATTCAGTCAATTGAATTAACATGCTTGTGCTTTGAAAATTGTAAACCTCAGTTTTACATCCCTGAACACCAAATTTGTTTTACAGACCTAATGCAGATCTAATAGGACACATTTTTCCACAGTGAAAAATAAAATAAATACCAAACCATAATTAGCTATCACTCTATTATAGCTGTATCACAATCGTATATATAGATTAATTTAATTCAATAATTCAATGATTATTATTGAATCATATTATTTGGTGGTAGCTAGACTTACTGAGTGTGGTGACCTCTTATGATACCCTGTTATGGTTCTCTCCACTATAAATCCAATTTCCGGGATGACAATAATTCAATTAAATCTAACACTATCATCAATGCATAGTTTGGCACTTTGTTACAAATAAGTTAATACCTCCAACTTCCCAGGAACACTAGAGGGGAGAAAAACAGAATGGGGAATTCTGAAGAGACCCTTCATAAATGGTGATCTTTGTTTGGTCATTTTTGATAGGCCTGAAACAAACATGGCCGCAAATAAGTGCAGAAGCCAAAATGTAGCCAAAAAGTTATTTCTTCATTTGTCTGCCTGTCTATTTAAAGCCTGTAGTTTGCCTACATATAAGCACCACTACCAACTAGTCTGTTCTGTCTACTTGAGTTTAAATGTTGTATGAAGTTTCGCTGTATTGATTTAAGTACATAATAAATAATAATAATATATAAATAATATATAAATAATAATAATAAATGTCAAAGTAAGGCAAACGTGAAATATGCTGCCATCTGAACTCTGCCTGACCACTGTGAATTTAGACTCAATTGATATAAATATTCAGCTCCATTGACAATGGGCTCTCCATCCTATCAATAAATCATGTAATACTAGGCCTAATCTGTCATCTGAATCCCGTATGGATTTATATTCAGCGGGCCACTGCTCAAGGTAAGGCATGGACATTCGACAGAGAATAAGAGAACATGAAGAAGATTACGAATAATATGAACAACAATAAGTAATAAGTAACTTTATAAGGGGTATACCGAAACAGTAGCCTGTATGACTGATGATTTTGCAAATACAGTACCTAAACTATAATGTCCATCCCTCCCTGTCTGCATCTGTTCAGCAAACATTGTGTTAAATGCTATGATATTGATGTCTTACAGTGGACAGGAAGGATTGATATGTCTTACTTACTGCAAGTATTGTAATATAGGGGTATTAGCGACAATACAGTGATGTGGAAGTATGTGAGACAAGTAGACCTTGAATACTGAAACATTGAAGTTGCGTTGCATTGACTGTAAATAATTGCTTTGAAAGAAGCAAACATACAAATAGTTGTAACATCAAAAATGCAAATATAGGTCTAAATGAAACATGAAACATCCATTATTAATTGTGACAAAGCCTACAGTAACATTTAGACAAATATCTTATATTTGTTTAAATTAGAAAACAAAACAGCACATTCTTGGGCCAAGATATGGAATTTAAATAGGATTTTGCAAACTTGCAGGAGCACATTAGGGCAGAATTGTAACTTGTCAGTGAGCCAAATGAAATAAATCATTCAGAATTTTTGAAGATGAAAGCCAACTCTATTGATGCCTGTTCTGTAACAGAAACTAAACTAACCATCAAAAAACAGAGTCTGTTGTAAATTGTGCTCAAGCCAGGGTGACATGTGGTGTGTTTTTCATCACGGACCATTTTTCAACTAAAAGCACTCCGCTTATTAAACTCTCATTGCGTGCATTCAGCTGTACGATACAAATAAAACAACCATGGATCATAAGGGAATCTGTATGTCTACAATATTGATTGTCAAATGCAAAAAAATGCATCCAGTAGACCAACAGTGCCTTTAAACAAGATGACTTCAAGTACCTCTGTACATCAGTTCTCTCATAAAAGAGCCCAACAGGTGTGTGGTAAATAAATAAATACAAGACCCTAACAACTTCTAAGACTTGGCCTACGGTATTTTAATATACAACTAAAATCAATAGGCAAAAAGTATTAGTATGTATGACGGCTGAATCCTTCCCAAACGCAGAGTGAGCCAGCTATATTCTGTTTGATGTTTAATGTGATGTCAGAACCAATCACGTCCAAAGCCCAATGTACACAACAATATGTTTTCCCCCTCTAAACACACTTCTAAAAAGGCGTCCATGTGCAGGGAATCAGGCTTTGGCTAAAAAAAAGAAGAAAGAAAAATAATACGACCCATATAAGACCAATAAGACCCATAACTCAATTTTAGAATTTTAATTGGTCCCAGCTTGGTTCAAATTTGAGGGTTTACTATTAAGCATCCTCACAATCTCTCTTTCTTTACCGAGTTACAACTCCCATATGATGGTCCCCTTCTGACACTAATAACAACACACACAGAAGGGGATCATAGCAACAGTTCTTTAAGACATTCGATGGCGTCATTTACATTTGGCGAAGAGCTTATCTAAGATCTCTCCAGAAGATGGCTGATTTAGTTCTTTGTAAACATTGTTCATTTGCATACACTACCCACGTTGAAATGATACAATATGCAAATCAAGCTAGAGTAGATAACCCTCAACTAGGGATTTCGTTTTTACATTTTTGGGTTTAATAAAAGGAAACAATTTAGACACCTACCATTACACAGTCTAGTTCTGTCAAAGAAAATGTGTTTGTGAATTCCTGTTTCCCAAAACCTCCACAGTTAGTATCTCTCCACATGTGAAGTCGTGTGCAGAAAGTTAAGCAGTTCATGTCTTTTTCTGAACTTCAGTCCTTGTGGAAGGCCAAGCCACACAGATGTGGGTGGAAAGTTGAAGCAACAGGACAAGAGTAGTTTCAGGATATGGAGCATTCACTGGATATTTTCCCAAACGCACGGTTTCTCCTGTGGAGATTGGCTGGGCCTACAATATTATTTTTTATAATGAAATGACTTAGGACCCATTTCTGATTTGAGAAAATAGTGTCTTTTTGAGTTATTACAGTTATTAAAACTATCATTTATATCCAGTGAAGAGAGCATGGTGTGTGTGTGTGTGGCTCTGTGTCTGTGTGAGTGCGTTTCCCTTGTAAATGTATATATTATCATTTTAAAATGTTTGCTATGCAAACTATGCTATGTTATATGCTATGCTATATGCTTCTACTCATTTTCTGCTAGTTTAGGTAAAGCAATGATTCAGTCAAGTCAATGTCATTGTATCGAATGTCTTTCTGAGCAACCTGAGCAAATTTCTGAGCAAAATGTCCACTCACAGATGCATTGGATAAAAGTCTCCACTAAATGGCATAGATTAAATCATATGACAATATTAGCACAGTATAATCAAGTGAATAACACTAGACAAGCAAGACCGGACCATCAATAAAATAAAATAAAAAGTTACAACTAAATAAGTATCAGTGTGTCAGGTCGACACAATTCCAATGCCAAGTTGTTATGGGGACACGAAAGCCAGACAGATGAAAAAAAAGCTTTGTTGTCCGTCTCCCCTCAACATTCTCCTGGACAACGAAAGGGCATGTTTGGGGCCATGGTGACCAGGCAGATTGAAAGTAAAGTTATTCTCCTTCAAACCCAACCCAAGGCATGGAAGACCGAGTCTGAGAGACAAGAGGGCCACCAGGATGCTGTTTGAAGACTCAACACTTCTCCTCACACATCATTGACGAAGTAGTGGAACTGGTGAATAACAGCGTAACAGTGTCTGCTGGCATTGTTCATGACAGCTGGCTTCCATGCATTACTTTGATGAGTATCCAGGGTGTAGGCTACACAACATGTAGGGGAATCTTGGGAAATGTTGTTTTATGAGGCACTGGATCATCGGTGAACACATGGAGGCAGTTTAGCAACCTTCATCCTGACCAATACCAGACTAACTGCAGGGGAGCGTGGAACTTCCATGAGTCTGGGTGTGTGGTCCACCATAGTTGGTTGATAGTAAATAGTATGTAGTAGATTATTGATAGAAGTGGCATTTCCAGATCCAACATCTCCCACATATGGGAGTGGTAATATCAGCACCAAGTGACCAAGCAGAGTTCTAGCCAAATGATTAGTTGACTAAGCCTTCCTATCTCTGAAGACTAAACCCAGGTACCAGTAACACAAAGGACCCTAGGAGAGTTTGGTGACTGTCCTTCTATGTAGAAAGGAAAAAGAGCATGGAGGAGCTCCATGACAGTGAGTTTGGCACCCACCCAACACAACAATGACCTGAAATCAAGGGGATTCTTGAGTGGAGTATAATCCAGGCAACCTCAGGGCTGTTTTTGATAGTTGACAAAAAGTGACCTGTATTCGTCCAAGATGGTTTTCAACATGGTCTCCCATCAAAGCAACAAGGATCTCTCTCCTAAACACTCACAACAATGCTGGACGGTGGTTTTACCTTATTTCTGTGAATTGTAAACAAGAACATCGGATGATTCTGAATGTATTGTTTAATAATGATTTCATTTCATTCATTGGAATAACAATGCATTGTTATTAAAGGATTTAAAGTGATTGGATAAGGATGAGCCAATTACGAAACACTTCAAATAAAATTTGTAACGATCCTCCTGCCCCAACCCCCACTCATTACCTGCATTTTTGCTTTGGCTCCCTATCCGTTTCTGCCCCAGCTTGTCAGCTCCCTGTTTGTTGTCGGTGTGTTCCTGTCTGCCCGTTTCTTCACGATGTAAAGCCTCCCCCCCCCGTGCCAAAGCGGTGACAGGGATATACCATTGAACACAATGATGTTACTCAATTAACAGAATATTAATGTGCGTAAAAATGCACATTTTTTAATCTTCAATTTTTAAAAAAAGATGCTCATTCATGTGCCTTCAAACCAGTCAGGTGACATTTCCGGCACTTTCGTTCGTCCCTCTGAGCCCATGCAGAGAGCATTCATAGCACTCAGGGTGTACCAGGCTATAGACCCACACATTCAGACGCTAGAACTTTGGCACACCATAGCCAGCATAGAGGCCTAGTCTTCTTGCATACATGTACAGTAAGGATTCGGTTACACACAAAAAAAAAGAAGATATATACATATATTTTTTAAAAGCCTCGTGAATGTTTCCCAGAGAAACCTGCCATGAAACAAATGTGAAAACGGAATACGTGTGTGTCTTACCATTACGAAATACGATGGTAAGACACACATGGAAGCACGTAAGCAGTTTGATTTCGTGCGAAACAGCCACAGGCCTCGGCCTCGACTCTGTAAACGTTTGAGAGGATGCAGGTCCCCTTAAAACAACAAGCAAAACAGCTTGGAGAAAATAGAATATGAAGGTAACTCGTGGCGAAATTCAATCATCAAAATGAAGTTGCATGCCAGAACCCCACTTAAAATGAAATAAACGCAGTTTGTAATGGGTACTGAACCAGCTGACTCGCCCATGCATTGCATGTGTAAGAAGTGCACATGTTCTCTCTCCACATAAACAACAGCCAACTGTTGGTGGCAGAGGAGCGATTATACACTGCTATGCGCACAGGGAGATTGTGGTGGGGTTGGGGTGGATTAGTAACATTCGCAACATTTGACAAATGTTTCATCTCTCCCTGAATGCAGTTGGACGTGGCAGCACTCAAAAGTAGCACTAAAACAAAATATGGATATCAAACTGCAGTCACACTAAGGCAGTCTTTGTTTAGGGATAGATGAATATTTGTAAGTGTCGTAAACAATGGAGAACTAGTTCCCACTGTGAAAACCAAGGATGATTATTACAGCATGGTGTTCCCCACCGTGTCCCAATGCAATAATAGCTAGTACTACCTATGCATATTGTTGGCCCCAGAGTATGGCACAAATAGGCCGTGTTGATGGCTCACAAGTCATCTGGAGCTTGCATGTAAATTACATTTTAAGGGGGGAGGGGAGGGGGGGAGAGCCACGATAGGGAGTGACACAGGAAGACAGCAATTATGTCCTATTTGTCACATATAATTATGCTGGTACTGATGATGACGTGCTACAGGTATATACATGTAATTGGCTACTGTGTCATTAGGAGAGAAAAAATACAATAAATAAATAAAGCCGAGATTAAACATCTAATTTGGGATTTTTTAACCTGGACCACAGTTTCCCTGAAGTGACTAATGCGGACGACAATTCTTGAAATTGGTTTGGTAGTGAGGGAGATCGTTTCAACCATCGGATGGAGAACAGGCTGCTGTATTATCCTCTGGGGCAATAGCACCCATTCAATGTGCATCCTCTAAAAGTGCTTGTTTTTGCCACTGACGGGCTCAGATTCACATTGTGTCTGACAAGTGTCTGACAACATTATGGAAAGGCTCCCTACAGAGAAATATTTGTCTTTAGTTTTCACTTGATCCGGTCTGAAGGAGAACTCACTCTGACATCTGGCGAGAGCCTCATCCACATCGTCGAAATCAGATAAATATTTAGTCATGGCTTTGAAAATATTTGACATAACAGTACGCTTTCTGTTATCCAACAGACCAGATCAGGCAAAAAAGGTACATAAGTGCTTTTTCTCTGATCCTTTCCGTAATGTTTTAAGACATTTAGAATAACAACCTGAGTGGCAAAAGTAAGCACTTTTATAGGACAAATGCCTCAAAGGGTTACATCACAGTCCATTTGTCGGCTGTCGGCTGAAGCTCTCTCACTCTATACTGGACCACTTTCAAAAAATGTTGCCCACATTAGTCACTAAGACCCAAATTGTTGAGAAATGGGTTCCAGGACAAGTTAAAATATCCAGAAGTTACCCTTTAAAGTATTCTAGTCACAGACACCTGTCCAAGAAGCACAAGGCCTGCCTGTTCTATTCCAACTCAGTGAAAAGGTGAAAAAAGTCACCACAAGCAATTTCTCTGGTTAAAGTGTATTGTGTGTGATTGCATTGAAACAACACACTTGCAATTAGCACTAAACGAGAGACTGTGTCTGGTTTTCCCCACTTTTCATACAAAGACACTTAGAAAACAGTCCCCAAGGATATGAAAGTGGAAGAGTAAAGTGGCTAGACTAAAAGTTAAGCCACATGCGAAAGAATAAATCCAGGTTTACAATTCAGGCTTTGGCAAGCAAATCATTTTCAGATTTGTGTTGCTCACATAACTGTCAGTATAGTATGTCTTGAATAGCAGTCATCCTTTATATAGTGGGCTCATAAGAAAGCTTTAGTGCTGGCCTGTGTGTCAATCACAGCCAGGCATTCATCTCTGTAGCCTATATTATATTTCACTGCAAATTATAGAACACAATTAAAGCCGTTACATTAGCCAACCACGTGGTGAGATGTCTAAACATGTACAACACACAACAATAATAGCTTCTAATGACAATAATAATAATAATAATTTATTATAATATGTATCCGAACTTTAAGTGTAAGTTAACTATTTGGGAGTGAAGTTAAAGATGACCAAATAAATTTACTTACTCATCCAAATTACGAAGGGGAATAAAATGGTGTGGCTTTTAACGTAATCCATGGCTTCTTCTTTTGAGTGGTAAAACAAAAAAAGGTTCCCGTATCGTCTCGTCTGCAACCAGGTAGCAAATAAATTGATTCACCAAACTAGGGGTACGTCAAACAAGTGCTTTCATTCAAATAGCGACACGTATAGCCGAGGATGACGAGTCCCGTCAACGTGAAGATTTCGCGCTGCGCACGTAAAAAACGCACCGCTGCTGCAACGCATTACGGTATTACAGTGATGCTGATGCTGCAGCAGTTGGGGCTCAAATGACGACAACCGTCTCTCTCTCTCTCTCTCGCTCTCTCTCTCCCCCCCCCCCATACCCCCCCCCCCCATAGGCTGAGTCACCAATCATTCCACAAGCACTGATGGGCCCTCAATCCAATTCCACGACTTGATATTGAGTTGCCCATTTGAAGCAGTTTGTGTTGTTACGCGTGTGTCCTTTTCTACTTGGCAATCTATTTGCTCGTTATAAATGTTACAAAACAACTCGTCGTGGCTAACTGCTGCTGTTGTGAAGTACCGGAGCATACTTTTCATCTGGTAACGTGATGCAGGCACGGAGGTATGCGAATTTAAAGACCAAAGCGCATGTTATGCGGAACACTATTGCACTTCTCTCCCGATGTGATCCGAGCGCTTCGGGGCATCCATGGCTCCTCCCCCAGTGGCCTTGGTCATGTGACGTTGACCTCGTGGTGACGCTGAGCGTGCGGAACACTCCCGGCTTTACCTTTAAACTCGCTTTTATCTTCCCCCAAACTTGCTTTGAGAAGATACACGTCTGGATGAAAACAAGACACAAGACATCTAAAGAAATGGACTGACTGCTTAGTGCGACACAATTCGGATATTCGTCACTTCAGTCCATTAGGTGCTCACGAAGGCAGGTGTTAAGATGCCTTTACCGCACACACGCGCGCGCGCGCACACACGCGCGCACACACGCGTTAACAGGGAGATACTACAGCAAAGCTCTCCTCACTGGGATCACTGGCACCCAGCAGCCATCCAGTAGAACATAATGGCTGGTAAAAACATGGCTGGTTGATTCAATTAGCCAGCTTTGACTGTAATTGGTTTGTAATTGGCGTACTTTGTACTGTAATCTAAATGAGTATGCGACCTCATACATACAATGAAACAAGTCTTGTTTTTTTAGGAACGTGCCTGTAGGAGCTCCCTGTGACGGGTGTTACTGAAGGACAAATTAATTGCGTGTGGGGAACCAGAGGCGTTTCAGTCATGGCCGCGCTGTGTGCGTTGTGCAGACGGTTGCTTTCAATTAGACATCATGGACTCTGGTACAAGAGTAGAAAGCACATTTCTACCGTTGGTTGCTAAATGCACTGAAAATGTGTGTGTGTGTGTGTGTGTGTGCGCGCGCGTGACGCTGCGTGTTTGTGCTTGCGCGTGCGTGTGTGTCTGCGTGTGTGCTAGCAGAATGGACGCTTGCCAGCAATGAGCCTCTAGGTACAAAACACATCAATATAGTGTGGGTTTTTTGGGCTGCGTCAACAGGGAATACAAAATGAATGCGTTGCTTTTCTTAGTGTCCAATTGCACTTTCTGTCTGACCTCGTCTTCAACTCCATAATTCTTGTAAACCATTTTCTGCTTCTCAAGCTGTGTTTTAATCTCGTCAGCTTTTTATCTTCATACAAATAATGAGGGCGGAGTTGAGGAAAGGCAAGTTTTGGAAAAAATAATAACATTTATAAAATAAAATGATGAGCGTAATGGATAATAGGAGGAGAATACATGATTATCAAAATATTCATGGAATGATTCGATGGTTGGAAATGAATGGTTTGTCTAGGAATCGTCTGTATAGCATTATTTATCTGTGGAACAACTCGACTGGTCACTTGGGAGCAGGCAGAGAGAAAAGAAAAAGTTTGGCCAGGGGGAAAATGAAAGGGAGATCTTTGTTCTCTGACCACTCAAACCCATTGGGTGATCATAGTTTGGATTGGAAAAGCATGATCCATGTGGTAGGCCTGAGCCATAATTCAATATAAAATCAGACATAAGCGGCATCGTATCAACACATCGGATTGGAGCCGACATTGTCTCGTTATGAAATCAGCCCTTAAAGGCATCACTTTTCAAGAGAGATTTGGAATATTTGGAAATACTCTCCAGTGCAAATATTACATCAGTATACCATTTCAGTATTTTGAAATATAGGGAAAATGACACCGGAATACAGTACAATATACTGTATAGGTGCCATATAATTATTCACACATCGGGCGTAACACGCATGCTCCTATATTGTAGCGAGCTGCTTCTTGCCGAAGCTTCACCAAAACCCAGATGTATCTCCTCTGTAGGTTCCTGGCACTGTGGAGCTCTCATTCTTTGGGTTTCTGACGTTAAAAGTAGAGAGAGAAGTGAGCCGATAGATACGCTTGCCAAACGCCATCTGTCCGTTGCTTCCTCTCTCCGTCTTCATTTCTGTCTGTGTGTGTGTCTGGAATCCTCTCCAGGGCATATTCTATTGCTGAGGGTGCGAGCAGGGAGCTCCTCCCAGGGGACGTCTGTACAAAGCCCCTCTCTACATCCGCCCGGGTCTGCTAATGCCTGTCAGGTAGGCTCTCTATCTCCATCTCTATCTAGCTATCTATCCATCCATCTCTTATGTATCTATTTGTCACTGTCCAGCC
>OMOU01028720.1:12453-27724 GCA_900312585.1 Malacocephalus occidentalis
CCCCCCCCCCCCCCCCCGCACACACACCACAGCTGTGGTGCACGAGGCTGTTGTCACAGATGGGATTGTTGTTGTTGTTGTTGTTGTTGTTGTTGTTGTTATTATTAAAGGTGCTGTATAGCAGGACCTAGCTCTGTATGAGTCAGGTTAGCTTTTGGACCACTCCTGGCTCATTGCTGACCATTTCTGACCAATCAGGGCCTCTTCTCCCTGATTGGTTCAGAGAATCAGTCTTGTCCGTCACTCACAGGTGGCTCAAATGTAACACTTCTCATTGGTGGAGAAGCGGAGGGATTTATTTAGTTCAGTTCCAAGTTCTGTCTCTTCTGCTCTCAGATCTCACCTGTAGCTCCTTTCTAAATCTACTGGAAGATCTCGACTACTGTGCTACTACACAACACAAGCTTGCTATGACTCGTGCTATGCAGTGTGTGTGACTCGTGCTATGCAGTGTGTGTGACTCGTGCTATGCAGTGTGTGTGACTCGTGCTATGCAGTGTGTGTGACTCGTGCTATGCAGTGTGTGTGACTCGTGCTATGCAGTGTGTGTGACTCGTGCTATACAGTGTGTGTGACTAATTGTATGCAGTGTGACTCGTGGTATGCAGTGTGTGTGTGTGACTCGTGGTATGCAGTGTGTGTGTGACTTTATTAGTCTCTTGGCGAGGCGGAGAACATCTGACATAACAAACGGGCAACAGTCTTCCTAAGACGTCCGAATGATAAGCCGCCATGCATTTACAATCTAGAACGGATCTTCACAGTAAAGGCTGTTTCACATCTATATGGAATGTGAAAAATGCAGTTGCGATTGTTCCGTGTAACGACGAAGCGCGCCGGCCCGGTGCTAATTATCCACCAATTATCTGCTGCGTTTTGGGGAGAAAAACATCTGTGGCGTTTGGCCCACAGATCGAGAGGAAGACTCAAGTCTCCTGGTTCCACCTCTAGTACCTCGACTGGATCAGACTCCTTTTGATGGTCAAATGTTCTTCTAACAAGTAAAATGACAACAATAATAAAACTAAGAATGGATCCACATGAAGACAAACAAATACAAGATAACTTATTATACATGAACGCAGTGAATGTATCATGAACAAAGTAAGATTTATTAAAAATCTGAACAAATGCTTCAGTGAGACTCTGCACACCTCGTCAGAAACACAGCCTCTGGTTAATCACGACTGCTATAGGCAGTGCTAGTGAATGTTAACCACAAACGAGGGATCAAGGAAAGACAAGAACTTCCACTTCTTCCTCTTGGATGCGGAGGTTTCGCCAAATCGTTTTCACCTCAGCGGTTAGAGGTATAACCAAACGAGTTAGACAGCATCAGTGCTACGCTAGCTGTTAGTCAGACACATTACCATCTTCGTTGTGCCCAGCTTCTGGCCGATCTCAAGCCATATCTTTTATTGCGTTGTTGAGGTCGTCGCTGTGTTTGTCGTACACCGGGTGCTGAGAAACGACATTGATCAGGCGTCCTCTGTTGTGTTCTGGTAGAAACACGACGAGGTGTGACCTCGGTTGGAAAAAAGGATTTGATTGGTCAAATGTATATCCAAATCCGTTTTCTCTGCACGGATGTTCCACTGCGGTGTGTAAGCATTCATGAGAACCCAAAGAAACAGTTATTTTGTACGATGTTCCGGACGGAATTCCGTGTTTGGTGTGAAACTGCCATAAGGCTGGTAACAATTGTGTTGACAGACATTGCGATTCATGATTAGTGAATGTTTGACTCTCAATTTTATTTGGACTAAATCATGATGGGACGTTTGTTGGTCTGTAAAGCAAATGTTTTCATGCGTAATGGTGTTCCATTTCCACGCGGTACCAACACCACTCCAATGAGTTGGATGTTGCACGACTGCAAAGCACCCTAAAACACTTTGATGTTCCATCTCTGCAGAACGACATCTACGAGTGGGCGAGAGACCACCGCGTCCACCACAAGTTCTCTGAGACGGACGCAGACCCGCACAACGCGGTGAGGGGCTTCTTCTTCTCTCACATCGGCTGGCTGCTCGTCCGTAAGCACCCAGACGTGCTGGAGAAGGGTCGCAAGCTGGAGCTGTCTGACCTGAAGGCGGACGCCGTCGTCATGTTCCAGCGGAGGTACGTGGGACAAAGTGCAAAGTAAAACCAGGGAGCGTTTGATTGTTTAGATTAGATTAAGCGTTGTTACTTTTTTACCTACTCGCTGCCGAATAATCTCCATGTTATGGAGCATGTCCATAAAATGCAGATGAAAACCCCACTTGGCAGCGTGTGTAAAAGACAAATGTATGCCGTGTTGTCGTCTAAAGTACAGATGTAGGTTCCCCCTCCCAGTATGGCCGGCACCAGACGACTGTAACGGGGTCCTCTTTGTTTTAATCGCTAGTTACGGTCCCTATCGGGCCCCAAACTGGTGTAAGCACATTGTTGTCTGGCGCGGACTACAGTGCTCCCCTGGGTGCCCGGGTAGAGAAGAGACAGACCACAGACAGGAAGCAGTTACTCGGGCCGCCCCCTTCTTCCCTTCTGCATGAAATTACATCAAGGGGAACTTGACTCGTGTTTTCTAGGCGGGTTCAGACCATTCACTCATTAATTTTGAATAGTCAGCCACTCCTGTTGTGTTGAATGTGTTGTGCTTGTAAGATGTCGATGTATTTCACATAGAAGTTACCAGTGAGTCTGGTGTCTCCCAGGCACTACAAGATCTCCGTGTTGCTGCTGTGCTTCCTGGTGCCCATGCTGGTGCCGTGGTACCTGTGGGGCGAGTCCTTGACGGTTGGCTACTTCTTGCCCGGCCTCCTGCGCTACGCTGTGGTGCTCAACGCCACCTGGCTTGTCAACAGTGCCGCACACATGTGGGGCAATCGGCCCTACGACAAGACCATCAACCCCCGGGAGAACCGCTTTGTGGCCTTCAGCGCCGTGGGTGAGGAACCACAACTCTGCTCCCTCTGGTGAAAGATGCAGCTAGCTGCTGTTGCATGCAGTTTACAGTGGAGAGGTGCAGCTAGCTGCTGTTGCATGCAGTTTACAGTGGAGAGGTGCAGCTAGTTGCATGCAGTTTACAGTGGAGAGGTCAGTTTACAGTGGAGAGGTGCAGCTAGCTGCTGTTGCGTGCAGTTTACAGTGGAGAGGTGCAGCTAGCTGCTGTTGCATGCAGTTTACAGTGGAGAGGTGCAGCTAGCTGCTGTTGCATGCAGTTTACAGTGGAGAGATATGCATGTACTGTATGCCCTTCAATGAGAATGTTCAGTGTGAAGCTGTTTGGATGAGCAGTTATTGAATAGGTCTGCTGGAGGTCATGTGACCGGCCACATGACTCACGATTCAGTTGAGCGTGAGAGTGTCGCCACTGGTGCAGGTCGTCAGCTACTCCTGCCGGTTTGCGTTACACTTTTTGGATAATCTTTAATGGATTTGAAATGCTGCCAAGCTTTAAACCGCCGCTGCCGTGTCACAAAGGGGTCATCAAAATGCCTGTACATTTATTAGAAGGCAACCCAGATGGTGTAACCCGTGTAGCTCCCCCCATCCTCCCAATGGAACGACCCACAGTTAAACTCGCTGTATTCCAGACATGAAGGACTCTCGACCCCCTGCATGGCCCGGCTGGCCGTTGGTCACCGGGAGGGAGACTCGCAAGGTGTGGCCATGCGGAAACCGGATTTTTATTGAGCAAAGTAAAAGACCACTGGCATAGTAAGGATAAAGGATGGATTTAGAGTCGGCCTCGCGGTGGACCCTGGCTCTCCAGCGGCCCTGCGCCTCCTACTGCGGGGAGAGCAAAAGCATGGTGTCTAAATACATGTGCATCCCCTACACCTGCATCAACCACTCCTCCATTGTACACATTACCATATGCATATAGTACTTGTATGCAACTGTGTAAACGATGTATTTAAATTACCATATCGTTTTAAATCACAGTGAGACATTATCTAGTTAAAGATTTAATAAAAACGACGTTACTTGACACTGCCATGTATCTTTGCTGTTCGCATGCCACTCAAGAGTTGAGTTGTCTAGCATGCTATCTGTCTGTCCTGACTGTCCTTATCGTCGTTTGAACCTTGACTTTGAACCTTGACCTATTAGCAGAGCAATTATGAACACTTGAAACTCCAACTTCAAATCTTTAAACACCATCAACGATGCATCGTCTCACTGTTTCAACAAACGTCCTCATTGGAAGTCCCTTTGGATAACCGCATCTGCCAAATGCCGAAAATGTCATAGTAATGTGGGTGGGTTACGGTGTGTCTGTCAGTCTGCTGCTGACCAGGAGCGCGCTGTTCACTCTACAATGGGAGGAACCGGCTAACCCGGCTTCTCGGGTTAATTTATGATGTTTACTTTGCTCGGGGACATCCTGGACTGTTGTTTAGTTTTTCAGGCAGACGTGACTTTATAGAACATATCGGCTTCTTGCCATTCAGCTGTACAACCCCCTGCTGTGTCCCTGTGTTCCCCCAGGAGAAGGCTTCCACAACTACCACCACACCTTCCCCTTCGACTACGGCACCAGCGAGTTTGGCTACAAACTGAACCTGACCACAGCCTTCATTGACCTCATGTGCTGCCTCGGTCTGGCCTCTGACCGCAAGAAGGTCTCCCAGGACATCATCCGTGCCCGCGTCCAGCGCACCGGCGACGGCAGTGCCAAGACGGGCTGAGGGTGGTGCGGGGGGCAGACGCACGGAGAGGGACGCCAGCGTGGTCCGTGCCCAGAGGGTGGGCCGGCCGCACGAGACTTGTGGTGAAATGGACGACAACAAGAAACAAATCACTTTCTTATCTCTGCTACTCTGTTTAAACCGAGAAAATAGACAAGTTCTTGAGACTAATATTGGCTTTAAATGGTCCTATATCTTTTCTGTAAGTGTTTTTATCATTTCCATTTTTTTTCATGATATAATGAAATGTCTCGGCGGTGAGTCAGATGGTTAGCTTGGCTGGACCCCCAGCCACTCCTCGGTTTGGTTCTGTTCATTTGTTCTGGTTCTGATGATAGAAGTGATTCCTGGCCAGACACAGTTAAGAGTTAAGTGGCTTCTTCTTATTGTTGTATGCGACCTGCCTGGCCCCCAGCGTCAACGCAGTGATTGGAGACCATTAACCACTTATTGATGTGTGCTATTTATTAATCTTTCGTGGCACTTTGAAAATATAGAAATAATTCAGATAATTTATTGGAGGTGAGGTTTTCTCGCGTAATGAGGAGGTGATCTCATTCCACCATTGGAGGTTTTCAGAATGTGGCGATGACAGCCATTGTTTCCCTTTGTCCAGGTGCGTGTGCGTGCCTGTGTGTGCGTGTGCGCGTGCCTGTGTGCGCGTGCCTGTGTGCGCGTGCCTGTGTGCGCGCGTGTGTGTGCGTGCCTGTGTGTGCGTGTGCGTGCGTGGCTAGTTGCCCTGAGGTGCTCTTAATACTGAAGGTCTCTGCATTCAGAAGTTATTTCCATCATACAACACTTGTGTATACAAATATTTATACCTCCAGTTGCTAAGGGGATTTATTATATAAATATATATATTATTTTTGAATTTCAATACCTGTAGCTCCCGTGTTCTTGACTAAAGCAAGGAGGTGCACCCAGAGGAGTCATTTGTTGTAGCTTGTGGAGGTGGGCAGTTCTGTGGTCCCGCTGGGATGCGTTGCAGGTGGAGGTCATCCTGCTGCGATGCATCGCAGTGCACTGATTGGGAACTTCGTCTCATGGAAAAAAAAACATTCTGGGGTCCCAATTTGGACTCCCAATGCCTTATGGGTAATGTTGTTCTGCACATGTTGTGTGAAGGAAAATGTGTGCAATTTATGGAGTTGCTAATTGGGTCTCTAAGTTGGCCTCCTGTTTTCTGTTCCATATCAAACTCTGCATCTACGGACTCGTTTAGTTTGAAAGCCAAAGCCAATGTGTTTTGAAAGGAAATTTGTTCTAAAACAAAAGCCAGATAATTTCATAATGGCATTGTTTAATATTTGTCACATTTGCGCTTTGTCAGTGTGGTTTCTTTAGTTTTTACAGTGTTTCTTTGAACTGTAAATGTCTCAAGGAATGTTTTACCAACTGTAACCCCCATAAATAAACCACATTTTCTACCTGTCAATTTTCTAACTTTTTTATTCTGTAGCTGCCCTTAACAAATGGTTCACAAACTGATTAATTTCTGCTCAGTGCGTATAAAATGGCTTGGTGTTTGCACCAGTGTTTAAGCTTAATTCCCTTTACTTTTCCAATCTATTGCGATGCCATCTTCAGCAAACCTATTTGGACTGAAAAGTGAAAGTTGTGTTGTAATGGATGAGTTGTGGCTGTTCTTCTAGCACGGCCACTAAAAACGGCAGAATTGCCATTGTTACACATTTCAAAGTAAAGTTATGTAGAACCTATTTACAGTTGAAAAAGCATGTGAATTGGAATTACCTGGATTTCTGCATAAATTGGTCATAAAATATTATCTAAGTCACAACAATAGACAGTCTGCTTAAACTAATACCACACAATGATGTTTCCATGGTTTTATTGAACACGCCATGTAAACATTCAGTGCTCGCTCCAAGAGCTAACTGGAGTCAGGAGTCAGCCAATCTGGAGTCCAATCATTGAAACGAGATTGGACGTGTTGGTTAAAGCTGCCCTGCACCAGTTTTGAGTTTGCCTCACACAAAGGAGCTCTCAGAAGATTAAGATTAAGAATTGTTGACTTGCATGAAGCTGGAAAGGGTTACAAAAGTATCTCTAAAAGCCTTGATGTTCATCAGTCCACAGTAAGACACATGGTCTATAAATGGAGAAAGTTCAGCACTGTTGCTACTCTCCCTAGGAGTGGCTGTCCTGTGAAGATGACTGCAAGAGCACAGTGCAGAATGCTCAATGAGGGGAAGAAGAATCCTTGAGTGTCAGCTAAAGACGTACACACATCTCTGGCACATGCTAACATCTCTGTTGACGAATCTACGATACGTAAAACACTAAACAAGAGTGGAGTTCATGGGAGGACACCACGGAGGAAGCCACTGCTGTCCAAAGAAAACATTGCTACACATTTGAAGTTTGCAAAAGAGCACCTGGATGTTCCACAGCACTACTGGCAAAATATTCTGTGGACAGATGAAACCAAAGTTGAGTTGTTTAGAAGGAACACACAACACTATGTGTAGAGAGAAAAAGGCACAGCACACCAACATCAACACCTCACCCCAAGTATGGTGGGGGGGCATCATGGTTTGGGCTAACTCAGGGCCTGGACAGATTGCCATCATCGACAGAAAAATGAATTCCCAAGTTTATCAAGACATTTTGCAGGAGAACTTAAGGCCATCTGTCCACTAATTGAAGCTCAACAGAAGATGGGTGATGCAACAGGACAACGACCCAAAGCACACAAGTAAATCAACAACAGAATGGCTTCAACAGAGGAAAATACGCCTTCTGGAGTGGCCCGGTCAGAGTCCTGACCTCAACCCGATTGAGATGCTGTGGCTTGACCTCAAGAGAGAGATTCACACCAGACATCCCAAGAATATTGCTGAACTGAAACAGTTTTGTAAAGAGGAAGGGTCCAAAATTCCTCCTGGCCGTTGTGCAGGTCTGATGTGCAACTACAGGAAACGTTTGGTTGAGGTTATTGCTGCCAAAGGAGGGTCAACCACTTATTAAATCCAAGGGTTCACATACTTTTTTCCACCCTGCATGAAAACATATCATTGTTTGTGTGGCATTAGTTTCAGCAGACTGTGTTTGTCTACTGTTGTGACTTAGATGAACACATTTATGACCAATTTATGCAGAAATCCAGGTAATTCCAAAGGGTTCACATACTTTTTCTGTATATACTGTATAATCTCGAATATAAGTCATGTTTTTTTTGGAGGGGTGGATGACCGTTCATTGTAATATGCTAGAGTATTATTATTCAATGGAATCATTGAAGCTAAATTGTATTTCCATGGGCTACCTTCGTTTTAAAATATATTATCTTAATTTAACATTTACTTTAAACATATGCTACTTTATTAAGCCTAGCTGAAAGACCAGTTTTAACAGCTTCAATGTATAATCAATATCATTATGTGTCGTGGTTTATGATCATTGACACTCTGTAACATAGTTCTGGTGACAGGTCTGTTTTATTACGGTGTAACCGTGGTTACCTCTGGGACAGTATTATGGTGTAACTATGGTTACCTCTGGGACCTCCACGTCATGGTCAGGTGACTCCCCCCCATCGTCGCTGGTCTTCCTCTTCCTCTTGTTGCGGACACTCTGGATGAAGTTCTTATGGAAGTCACAGATGTACAGGTGACGTACCTACACACACACACGGAGAGAGGTGGTCACACACAACAGTAACAGTAACCATACCTACAGTAGTAACAGCACCCATACCAACAGTAGTAACAGCACCCATACCTACAGTAGTAACAGCACCCATACCTACAGTAGTAACAGTACCCATACCAACAGTAGTAACAGTACCCATACCAACAGTAGTAACAGCACCCATACCAACAGTAGTAACAGCACCCATACCAACAGTAGTAACAGCACCCGTACCTACAGTAGTAACAGTAACCATGCCAACAGTAGTAACAGTAACCATGCCAACAGTAGTAACATTATCCACAGTAACAGTACCCATACCTACAGTAGCAACAGTAACCGTGCCAACAGTAACCACAGTAACAGTACCCATACCTACAGTAGTAAAAGCACCCATACCAACAGTAATAACAGTAACAGTACGCATATCAACAGTAGTAACAGTACCCATACCAACAGTAGTAACAGTACCCAACCTACAGTAGTAACAGTACCCATACCTACAGTAGTAACAGTACCCATACCTACAGTAGTAACAGTACCCATGCCAACAGTAGTAACAGTACCCATACCAACAGTAGTAACAGTAACCACGGTAACAGTACCCATACAAACCGTAATAACAGTAACAGTACCCATGCCTACAGTAGTAACAGTAACCATGCCAACAGTAGTAAGAGTACCCATACCAACAGTAGTAACAGTAACCACCGTAACAGTACCCATACCAACAGTAGTAACAGTACTCATACTTACAGTAGTAACAGTAATAACAGTAAAAGTACCCATGCCAACAGTAGTAACAGTAACCACGGTAACAGTAACAGTACCCATACCTACAGTAGTAACAGCACCCATACCAACAGTAACCACAGTAACAGTACCCATACCAACAGTAGTAACAGTACCCATACCAACAGTAGTAACAGTACCGACACCACCAGTATTAACAGTACCAATACCAACAGTAGTAACAGTAAACACGGTAACAGTACCCATACCTACAGTCCGAACAATAACCATGGTAACAGTAACCATGGCAACACTCACACTCTTGTCGATGTCCAGCTTGAGTTTCTTCTGGGAGATGCTCTTCTGGATCCTCTTGCTGAACGACGCGTTCCCCGCCGGCCTCCCGCAGCGCAGGCCGTCCTCCAGCAGGCAACAGCTCTGGCCGCAGCCCGGGGGCCCAGGGGGCCCGGCGGGGCCCGGGGGCCCGTCGTGGCTGTCCTCCTCCGTGCTGAAGCCGTTCATCGTGGGGGAGAGGAGCTCCGGGGCTGGGCTAGGCTAGCTCCGGGGCTCGGCTAGCTCCGGGGCTGGGCTAGCTCCGGGGCTAGGCTAGCTCCGGGGCTGGGCTAGCTCCGGGGCTAGGCTAGCTCCGGGTCTAGGCTAGCGCTAGCTTGAGAGAGGAAGCGTCGAACCGAGGCTCGACTCAGAACTCCATGCGACATTCAAACCCACGACGTCGTGAACGAACCGCGAATAACGAGACGCTGAGCTGCGAGGGGCGGCGGAGTTAAGTAACGTTATGTGACGTTATAAAGTTACGTCAAGTTATAAAGTTACGATAGCAGCGGAGTAGCAGCACCGCCGAAGAGCCTCGCGTACAATGGACCGCTTTTAGACAGCGGAAGTCACGTCCGCGGAACCCCATTGGTAGGTTCCGTAAAAGGCGGGATCCAATGGGTGAGTATTGCTCGTCGATTGGTGGAACGTCCCGTCAGTCAGAAGCTGTACTTCCGGGATCGTTTCCTAGGTCCTTGTTAGGAACGTTTGTCAATACGACATTATCAATAGTATGGATATTATATGACAATATGATGTATAGGATCAATTTTACAATGCAATAGTATCGATAGTGTCGATGTTAGTGTACATTATTATCGAGAGTGTCGATGTTATTGATCCAAACGGTTTGTTGATAAAAGTATTGTATTCGCTGAAGTAGTATCATGGAGGTGTGCAATACACTTGATAACAAATAACTAATAAATAGTTTTATATCAGTTTTATATCGACATATCTCAGCACAGCCTATAAACAATAAGTTGGTATTATTAGAGACCAACGCGACGCCATTAAAACAACCTTCTTGTTATAACAGAACATGTCCTTCCACTGCCGGCCGCCGGGGGGAGACAAAGTCCCCCATTTCCTGTAGAATCTGATAGACTCGTAGCAATAGAGATACACACACACACAGTCCACACAGTATACCAGTGGCCCTTCGCTCCACGGAGCCATGTCTAACCTAATGTGGTCCCATCTCTAGTCTAACCTAATGTGGTCCCATCTAGTCTAACCTAATGTGGTCCCATCTAGTCTAAGATCATGTGGTCCCATCTAGTCTAACCTAATGTGGTCCCATCTCTAGTCTAACCTAATGTGGTCCCATCTCTAGTCTAACCTAATGTGGTCCCATCTAGTCTAAGCTCATGTGGTCTCATCTAGTCTAACCTCATGTGGTCCCATCTAGTCTAACCTAATGTGGTCCCATCTAGTCTAAGCTCATGTGGTCCCATCTAGTCTAACCTAATGTGGTCCCATCTCTAGTCTAACCTAATGTGGTCCCATCTAGTCTAAGCTCATGTGGTCACATCTCTAGTCTAACCTAATGTGGTCCCATTTCTAGTCTAACCTAATGTGGTCCCATCTCTAGTCTAACCTAATGTGGTCCCATCTCTAGTCTAACCTAATGTGGTCCCATCTCTAGTCTAACCTAATGTGGTCCCATCTCTAGTCTAACCTAATGTCGTCCCATCTAGTCTAAGCTCAAGTCGTCTAATCTCTCTAAAGTGTTCTTCAGACACATTAAATGCATGATGGTTTCTGAAACACTACCAAAGTTGTGAACTCCATCTGCTCATTCCATTTCTAAGGTCACTAGAACCTGTCTGTCCATTCATATAGAGTGAGTATATAGAGATGGACTTCTGTCCATCTAGCACACAGATGAGGGTTTCCTGTAGAGAGATGACCACCACAGTTTCTTCCAAATATAGAAACCCTTTTATTGACACCTCAGATCAGCACAGCCCATAACTAAATACACTTTTACAATTGCAAGTTCAGTAGAAAAAAATACATCTATTTCATCAGATACAAAATGTACACTTCTGACCGTTGGTCATTAGAACATAGAAATCATTACTTGCATTGTCTTCACAATGTTCGCCGGAACACAAGAATTCACACAACAATTAAATTCAAACCACGTCTGTCAAGTGTTCAAAGAAAGATTTGAAACCCAAATATTTTAAAGAATTGACGGTCAACCACGAGTCTACCTGGAAGAGTTAGCATGATGTTTTTATACATTATGTATATATATATATATATATATATATATATATATATATCCACAATATATAATAGACCAGAGTTTAGAGAAGTGCCTCCAAACCTTCTCAGTCCGAGGCCCATGGCATCATGTTTTGCTAGCATGTTTTGCAAGCATGTTTGTTAGCATGTTTAGCCACTCTATCTGCTTCCAGTGAACACATGGGATGGAGCACTCGTTCCCTAAGGGATCCGTGGATTAGCTTCTAGTTTGCTGTGGCCTACGAATCATTAGGCAGTCTGTTTGACATTTGAGACCAAACCTTTTGAACAATTTTGTACCATCAAATATCGATATCTTATATAGTCTCTCCCTTGACTGTTCTGCATATCAGGTGACCCCAGCAGCTTATGCTAGCATCGACTTACTACCACGCTGATAGCAGCTACCATGCTAAAAGCTGCTAGCATCGCTGGATGCAGTCTCCTTTCAATACTCACACTGCCAGCAGCTTTAACAATTCAGATGCTAACCTAGCTTCCATAGCAGTGTAGCCACAGAGAAGTGTCCACCATGACTCCACAGGATTATCCCACCAATAACCCTTTCTATTAAATAGTTGCATTCCAGTGCTCTCATGTGGCTGCTCCAAAATGTTCAGCATGGACCAAACTAGTCTCAACCAGAGGACAGGTAGTGCAAACACCGCTCAGCCGTAAACATGGAGTCCATTATGAGTCCAGTGGAAAATAGCATTAAAAACATAACATGAACAATAAAAAAATAACATGAAAAATAATGAAAGACCCCAAAGCTAAAAGGTGCCGTAGGTAAGAGTTAAGAGCTGCCAAACCATCGGTCCTCGAGGAGGGAGAGAAAGCTGCTGTGAGGATCAGGCCCAACTCCACCCTCCACTCCACCCTCTGCAAAGGATGGAGGAGCGGAGGGTTTGTTAAATAAGGGAGCGTATGAATACACCGCCTAGTTTTCGGAACGCCCTCGCCTTTCTGTGACGGAAACAGGAAATGTGGGCGCCATGGTGTTCAGTCAACATCTGTCGGCTGCAGCGACTTGTTTTTAACATGTTGTGTATGCTTACATTATTTTATTTGGATAAACTCTTGATTCTTTGCTAAACGTATTACTTAGTTGGTTTCCTTACTTTTCCTGGAATTACTTTGGAAATAAGCACATGGAACTCATGTGTGTAGCGTTTGTTTCAAGCCGGAGACAACTTTGTAAGCCTGCATCGATGCAGACTCTGTGTTGGAGGGCTTTATAAGCCACTCCCACTTTAGGGTCACTGCTTTGGACACGAACGCGCAAACGGAGTGAGAGTGTGAAGGGGGATGGTGTAGGGGCCCATCTGTTCCAGGTGAGCCGCATTTACCGCTTTATCTCCGCCCATCCACCTGCCTGATCCGCCCGGATGCTGAGGCTAGTGGGAGTTGACCACTCCTCCATTTCTGATCAATCAGAGCATCAACACTGGAGGGCAGAATGGGTAGTTTCTAACCAATCAGAGCGCCTGTACGTCACCATTGGAGGGCAGAATGGGTAGTTTCTGACCAATCAGAGCACCTCTACGTCAACACTGGAGGGCAGAATGGGTCGTTTCTGACCAATCAGAGTGCCTCTACGTCAACACTGGAGGGCAGAATGGGGAGTTTCTGACCAATCAGAGCACCTCTACGTCGACACTGGAGGGCAGAATGGGTCATTTCTGACCAATCAGAGCACCTCTATGTCAACACTGGAGGGCGGAATGGGTCGTTTTGTGGTTGTTTAGTTTCAACCAAAATCGTGCTTCTGCTCTCTCTCCTTACAACTCTCATATTTTACCTACAACAGCTTTAAAAAATATAAGGTGAACAATAAACAGTATAATATACATTTTAGAGACATAATATGAATGTTCAACCTTAGAGACAGTGAGACAGAAACAATCTTGTGGTGAATTTAAAAGTAAAACAGGAAGTTGGAATGATGCTGTTCCATGAGAACATACGGGTTAGGAGCTAGTGTTCTCCTCCAACATCAGTTCTAACCTTCTGATTGAAACGAGACCAGACAGAAGATGGGTCCAGGCCCTTGATGGGTCCAGACCACAGACAGGTCCAGACCCTCAGCGGTCCAGACCACAGACGGGTCCAATCCCTCAATGGGTCTTGTCTGGTCTTTTAAAAAGTCCAGGATTTCTGAAGGCAGGAGAGGGTTGAGGTCCTCATCTAAACTGATGGTTCTGAAGGCAGGAGAGGGTTGGAGTCCTCCTCCGAACCCCTCAACTGTGTTTCCATGACAGCAGAATGATCTGCTGCAGTGGAGCTGAAGGCACTACAGGCTGTACAACATGACGGAATAAACACATCAAACTAACTTGATTCTGTCATCATTTAAACATGATGGAAGCACTTTGCTCTAACATGATGTCATGATCATTTGAACGTGATGTAATCATATCACATTAACATGATGTCATCATCAACTAACCATGATCTCATCACATTGTTTTAACACCATGTCATCACTTAAACATGACGTAATCACATACTTTAAAATGATGTCATCATTATTTACACTAAATGACCTCACAGAGTCCTCATCACCCGCACACACAGGATCCGTCTCTCTCTCTCTCTCTCTTCCCCCCCTTCTCTCTCTCTCTCCCCCCCACTTCTCCCTCTCTCTCTCCCTCTCCCCTTCTCTCTCTCAACCATCTCATGGGTGTCAGGATGTGTTTATCTTAGAAGAGAGGGAGAAAGACAGAGAGAGAGAGAGAGCGATAGAGAGAGAGAGTAGTAGAGAACAGTGCAGACTGGTGTCTGCACAGTGACCCAGTGGGTGGAACCCCCAGCCTCTAGATCAGGTGGTTCCTTGTGGAGACTCTGAGAAACTGATTGGCTTTTAGAATTGAGATTCTAATTGTAATGTGGAGGTTGTAGAGGAAGTCCTGTTGGTCCTGGTCTCAGTTGGCCGGCAGGTTGAAGCGGTGCAGCACCGTGGAGTTGGTGTTCTCAAAGCGCCACAGCTGGCCAGGAGCTGACGGGCTGCAAGTGGCCATGAAGACTCTGTGCTCTGATGGGCTGCTGTCTACACAGCTGTTACTGACTGGGTGGTACAGACTGCCATCCTGCGACCATGGAGACACACAACATGCTACGGTCTCTGGACTGTTTAACCCCCACCTGCTCCTTCATGTATCTGTACTGTCTAACCCCTACCTGCTCCTTAAAGTCTCTGGACTGTCTAAGCCCTACCCGCTCCTTAATGACCTGTCTCTGGACTGTCTAACCCCCACCTGCTCATTAATGACCTGTCTCTGTACTGTCTGACCCCTACCTGCTCCTTAATGACCTGTCTCTGTACTGTCTAACCCCAACCTGCTCCTTAATGTCTCTGTACTGTCTAACCCCTACCTGCTCCTTAATGTCTCTGTACTGTCTAACCCCTACCTGCTCCTTAATGTCTCTGTACTGTCTAACCCTTACCTGCTCCTTAATGTCTCTGTACTGTCTAACCCCTACCTGCTCCTTAAAGTCTCTGTACGGTCTAACCCCTACCTGCTCCTTAATGTCTCTGTACTGTCTAACCCCTACCTGCTACTTAATGTCTCTGTGCTGTCTAACCTCTACCTGCTCCTTAATGTCTCTGTACTGTCTAA
>OMOU01028803.1:1291-14343 GCA_900312585.1 Malacocephalus occidentalis
CCCCCCCAGTGGGAAGTTTGTCGTTTCCCCGGCAACGGTGAGACTCACCCCTCTCCGCCGACCTTGGTGATCTTGAGGCGAAAGTCCACAGAGTTGAGGCTGGGGGGCTTCCACTTGAGAATGTCGTCACACCTGCCCGCCTTGTATCTCTGCAGGGGACAGAGGAAGGACACATCACAGGGTGTTGTGCCAGCAGAGGGGACGCGCTCATTGATTAGCACCAAATTAAAAACCCGTCCCCTGGCACAGGGTTAGTAGGTCGCAAATATAATATCGCCATTTTGCCAAGTCTGCCAGTTCCATTATTGGCTTCATTTGATAACGTGTGGAATTTCCCGCCGGCCCAAGGGAAAAAGCAGAGCGGGAAAGAGGATCACTGACAAGAGGGCATACAGATACAGTTGGAAAAAGGCGAGACAAACTCAAATTCAAATGTTTTTACATTCAAATCAAATGAAACGTATAGAAACAATCATCAATTGTATATCGCATGCATTTCCAATGACAATGGCTGTAGATTTGACCAGATATAATAAAGACCTGACATCGCATCTCGCCACAGCAGGCAATGCCCCCATAACATGTTTGCCGTATTCAAGCTAATCATTTATGCATTTGTGACATTTGGAGAGGACATGGAACAAGTGTACTGGAACATGAGCCATGGAAAGGCTTGAAGGGCGGAGGCGGGAATAGATGAGCCAATGCCATCTCAGTCAGGTTGCCCCGGTAACAGAAGTCTACAGAGAGGGGAATGTGTGCAAACTCTCCAGAACATTGTCATGCAGCAACATGACTGTCTGCAGGTTTCATGTTGACAATCCACATGCTCTTTGTGCACATGTGTGTGTGCACACACACAAGTACGAACACACAGCAAATTGACTAAAAATAACCAATAGCACACAGAGTGAATTGAGGGTCAGACTGACCGACGTTCTCCTGATCCTCCAATCAATCAACTAGAAACAATGTGGAAGCTGCAGCCAATAGAAACAGCACTGTCTGTCATTTTAATTAACATTTTTGGATCAATATCTTTGTGTAATATACACCTTTCATTTCCACCTGATTAAATAGATAATCTGTTGATAATCTGTGCCACCAATTAAATTGTGCCACCAGAATAGGCACTTATTAAAAGCTTGAAATTCAAATAATAACATGATTTCTGAAATAATGCATTTACTTTCTTCTAAAATCTAATATAAACACATTTAGATCCAAAGTTCAGACGCTCCAAGTTATGCCAATGTAATTGCTTAGTTCATTTTGCAGTGTGCAATCACAGACATAGATTAGCCTACATTGTCAAAATAAAATAAATCCATTCCTCCATTGTGAAGATAATAAGTCGTATGAATCAAATTGTAATAACTTCTTTAACTTCTTCCAATGTTCCTCTTTTAGTTGGATCTATATATCTTTTTGATTAAGCAAAGTCAAACCATTTCACTTTAAATGCAAGTTCATAATGGCCTCGCTGCAGCTTCACCAACACACCCATTCGATTTCTCAACGGATTCAGCCAGGGAGACATTAACTTTGCCTCTCAATTGTGGAGAGAGACGCAACACAAGCCATCTCTTTTGTGCCTGACGGAGCTCGCTGTGTGAGCGGTGGCCTTCACAAGTCTTTGGAAATACTACTCTTTTTTAAAAAGCTATTCAACAGTCGTATAGAGAGCAACGTAAGAGGGCACAATTCTTTTTCCAGTAAAAACCAAAACACTTAGGTCTCTAAAAGCTCTTTTCCGATGAACGTGGGAGTATAGAACATACCATGAACAACAGACCGTGAAGCCCGGCATCTTTCTTGGAGAAATGCAAGCAAGAAATGCAACGCTCACCCGAGGCGGGCATCGCGATTGACTTCTTGGCGGTGTTTCAAGCTCACGATGGGTTAAAACAACTGGGCGATTCAAAGTGTTATAAATATATATATATATCATCAAATACAAATCTGAAGTGCAAAGTGCAGGAACACCAAATCAAGCCAGACAACTAAATATTCAACCAACCAACCAACCAACCAAACAACCTTCGGGCTGAATCCCATCTTTTTGTCATTGTTGTTTGATGAAGTGTGAACATGCGGAAACAAGGTCTTCATTAATGAAATGAAAAACAGTCCCTCGCTGCAGCCACCTCTCATCTGATCCAACCGAGTTCATTTGCGTGATGTGGTGATGTATTATTGCATTTAAATTGCCTCATGTCTCGATAACAATCTAATTTAGGCAGGACCAACACGTACTGTGGACTTGTAATAAAGTAACTCATAATTTATTCATTTATGATGTGGAACTCCATTACTCTGTGACAAGTGACATAGAAATCACATCAAACAGGATCAATCTTCTTGATAAAACATGTCTCTGCACAAATGGTGGATGGATAGAAAATAATTTTCCCGAACACAGTGGCTAAATACAGACAATAATCTTGTTAGGTAGGTTGTCTCAGGTAGGTTGAAAATTGACAATGTTTAACGATCCAGCAGTATTTTAACAACATTACATCTGTCATCACCCGGCATTCAAAAGCCATTTAACCTCTTCATCACTAGACCTCTTTCTCAGGTGTCTGTGTTTGTGTTACTGGCTCAGTTGCAGTACAAATGGTACACATGCACATATCATTATATGTGCATGTGTACCATTTGTAGTCAATACTTGCAAAAGACAAAATTCAAAAAGCGTGGCTAGTATCAATTTTTTATCAGAATGTACTGAAACTCTTAAAAGAACACATTCAATATGCAAATTACAAAGTGCCTGCCTCTGTAAGAGAATACGTTTCCAATCAGGGCATCTCTTCCCTGATTGGTTCGGGGAACCCATCTTGTCTGCCAATCACGTGTGCACGCTTATCATATCATAACTTATCATTATCATAACTTCACCAAAGTTGTGTAAATGCAACATTCAGTAGGGGAGAAATTGAGGGTTGTTTATTGAAAAACAATTCTAAATGTTTTGCTCTCTACAACTCTCAAATCTTTCAAAGCAATTTTAACATATTTAACAACTCTGATGCTTGGCAGAAGTATATGAGACATGAGTATATGCCTATAATCTGGTCAATATAAAGAATATACAAATGTCTTCAAATGCTGTCTGACAAACAAATATTTCCATTAAACAAATCTTTATGAGAAAGCCATTTCAGGTTGCCTGGATAAAGATTTTTCTCGACAATGAAAACAAAAAAATCCATTGTTGTTTCCTTGTAGGAAAAACAAAAACTATTACAGATAAAGGCATCATACAGAAACAACCCAAGTAGCATTGCTCTATTTAGATAATGATCCACATCTTGGCTGCAATTCTAACCTCTGTGGCAAACACTAAATCCCCTGCAATTCCCTTCATACTAAAAAGGGGGACATCCCAAGGACACAATCTGTTAGGAGTGATAACACACTCACTGACTTGCATTGGCGATAGTCTTCAATGAAAGGGGAAATGTGCAACTAAGCGGGACCCAAAGCCTGCTGCTAAGTCACCAAACCAACTGTGACAAATAAGATCATCCAAAGATCTATGATTATCCATTGAAGGTCGACATTAAGAGGGACTGTACTGGTGAAATTCAAGCCTTATCTGCTGCCCTGCTTACTGTAAACCACATAAAAAATGTCTGCCAAATGACTGACAGAGCTGTGCAATAGTAATTAAATATTTGGCAAGAGGCCCTCATTTTCACCAAGTACATGTATATTCAGAAAACAATATACAGCACCTTGTCCAGTGGTCAGAACCCCGAGCCCTGAGTATCTTCCTGTGGTTTTAGCCACAGAAAATCAGACTGACCAAGAGTTCTGTGGCAAGCGTTGGATGTACTCTTCACAAAACTGCAAAGGCCATGGTGTATGTATCTCCCACACATATACTGTGTCAAGGCAATAGGTCCCACTGAGGCATTGAGGCTCAATGCCATTCTAAACATTGTATTCCTCCATGTGTATAATGAGGGGGAGGAGATGGGCGGCTTGCAACCACATCTTTACATCCGCACCTTGTGCCCCCACCCACACGTCGTAACCTAGTCTTAAAGTGTGCACACTCTTGTACGACTGGAATCGTGACTGGTAATTGTTGGAGACGGCTGCAGATGTCACGATTTTAGAAGTCGTGTCATGTATGGCGAGCTTTAGGTACGCACAAGATGGTCTGGAGAATTGCACACAAAAAAGAAACAATGTTGTTTGGCCAAATGATTCCTATGTTATGTGTTCTATGTTTATCCATCCATCCATTTTCTTCCACTTATCCGGGCCGGGTCACGGTGGCAGCAGGCTAAGCAGGGCTCTCCAGGCCCCCTTCTTCCCAGCAACACTCTCTAGCTCCTCCTGGGGGATCCCGAGGGGTTCCCAGGCCAGATGAGATATATAATCCCTCCAGCGGGTTCTGGGTCTGCCGCGGGGTCTCCTCCCAGTCGGACGTGCCCGGAAAACCTCTAAAGGGAGGCGCCCGGGAGGCATCCGGTTCAGATGCCCGAACCACCTCAGCTCACTCCTTTCGACGCGGAGGAGCAGCGGCTCTACTCCGAGCTCCCTCTGGATGTCTGAACAGCAGACCAGTACAGCGCCCATTACTGCAGACGCCGCACCAATCTGTCTGTCCATCTCCCGCTCCATTTTTCCCCCCCACTTGTGAACAAGACCCCGAGATACTTTAACTCCTTCACTTGAGACAGCAACTCACTCCCAACCCGGAGGAAACACTCCACCGTTTTCCATCATGGCCTCAGACTTGGAGGTGCCGACTCTCATCCCGACCGAATCACACTCGGCTGCAAACTGACCCCGGGTCTGATGTAGCCAACAGAACTGCATTGTCTGCAAAGAGCAGGGATGCAATTCTGAGGTCCCCAAACCGGACACTCTCCTCACCTCGGCTACGCCTTCAGATTCTGTCCATGACAAACAGAATTGGTGACAAGGGGCAGCCTTGGCGGAGTCCAACACCCACTGAGATTGTGCTCTATGTTTAATGATGTTATTCTACTGCTTCACAGTCTCATGATTTTGATTGTATTATATCCACACAACAATAATCCTAATCAAAATCAGTAGATATCGTATAACACTTATTAAACATGACACACGTGGATACACATGCACAACCGCAAAAATAACCAAAATGCTCCTTATACTTATACTTATGGAAGTCATTGTATTATGAAATGTTCCTCTTAACCAAGTGTATCAACAGAGAATTTACCTGTTGACCTACCAATGAGATTGAAAGGACTAAAAGGGTAATGGTGTTTCATCATCAAAATCATCAGAACTGGGGCAATGCCTTTACTAGTCACCAGAAAGGAACAGAAAGCAATCGGTTTCCTTCTGAGTCTATGAGGGGAAGTAGATGATATTCCCTGTGGTGCGTGAGTACTGGTTCTCCAGTAACAGGAGGTGCAGCATAATAAGGATATCAGGCCAGTGCTGTAGACTGACGTGTGTACACCGATCCAATACTGTGAGACATAATACAATTGTACTTATATTTTTGTTGTTATTTATTGTTATTTAAAACGCGTACCTTCGAGTAATCTGGAACCATTTCATATGTTTGATACATACAGCACGGCCATGGACTGAAATCATTTGTTTATCTGAAGAGCACCACAGCCATCTCTTCAGAGTCAGTGGACCCAACAAAAGTGTAGCTGTCCCCTTTCTTTGCCTGTGCATATGGATACACTGTGCACCTGCACAGCATATCGCAAGTGAAACCAGTCGGTGGTTACTTTGAATCATGTTTATTCAGTGTTGGTCGTGCCAAATACGCAAGTTTGTATTATGTTGCGTATGTACATACGTATATGCGTTTTCTGTCAGTTGTATAAGGGGAAATTCTGTTACCACAGAAGGACGGCGGGCGAATGAGAAAGAAGAAATACAATGCATGACGGGTTAGAGGAGCACGGTAAAGGTCATGTTGCAAGGGGATCGGAATTGAAGGGGGGATGCGTATCATTTGCTATGTAGTGCAGATCTGCTACAGAATGCTGTGAGCCGTGAGGGGGGCGTGGTTAGCGCCGTCCCCCTCATGGCTCACAAATGCATATTATTCTAGCATTCTAGATTAGATTGGAAAGAGATTGGAAGCAAGAAAGTGGTATTGTGCCATCGCTGATATGTTAGATATTTGTCAAGAATGAAGCGTAAGTCGAACGTGTTTGCCACCTTACAGTGCAGATAAAGAAAGAATAAAGAGGAAAAGAACACAATTCAAAACCGGTTGCTAGCAGTGTAGGGATATACATTTAAATACAACATTTCAAATGCACTCTGGAGTTTGCCCACTGAAATACATATCAGTACAAAATGTATGTTTGACGGTCCTGCCCTGCATGATCCCGAGAAAAGTCATACTGGGCTCTCCTGTGATGTTCCGCTAGACCTCTGAAATAAGTCCACGGCAATCAATAAAATATATTGAAACACAACCAAGTTGATAGAAGGCAAGCAATGATTCTGATTGGTAAATAAAAGATCTGAAAAGTAAATATCGGCATGTAGGCTTCGTGTAGCCATCCATTTTTTTCCCCGTTCCTTTGTTGAACTTTTTTACTCTGGCCAATACATTACAGTTAAAGCACACTTTATTTAATGGAATACTGCCTTTGTATGCACCAAATGAAATTCCCAAATCTACACAAACATGTATTTACACTTCCACCTCCAATAGGCTAGTGTGACTAAGTGGCTTTCATTCACTGTGAAATATGGCTATCAGGCGGTGATACATTAATTGCTTGGTTGGATTTTTGTTTTGGCTAGAGGACAGTTTTTAGCCCCATTCTGCTCCCCTGCTGTATATCAATCCAGCCATGGACATGAGCTATAATTGAAGGGGTAACGCATCAAGCCACAAACACAAACACACATACACACACACACACACACAGCACTGCAATGACTACAATTACTCTCCAAATGCCACAAACAGAGGAAGCAGGATTTCGACTGGGTGGTCACACTAGACGTGTCACCATTACAGCAGGTGAGTCAGGCGGAGTCGTATTATTGTACGCTCAGAGCAATGGCCGGTTGACAGCGTGGGTGGAAGCACACATACACTGAGATTTATCCTCCATCTAAATGTCTTTGGGAATAGTATGCCTTCACACACACACACATATCTCTCTCTCTCTCTGCATGCAATAGTGCATGGTACAAATTCTTTATAGGCCGGGTAATCATTCGCATCGCTGGGCTACAGATAGATAAACACACAGAAGCCCCTAGAACCAACGTGAAAATAAACAAACCAGGAGACGTAGAAGAGAAGGTTATTTCGAATCACTGACTCACTCGGCATCTTTTCCCAATACCTGACTATGAAATGTAGATATTGGTGATTTGATCAAGTTACGTTATTAGATGAATGTTCCATGGCCACGTTTTAATCTAATCATAGTGTCATCGCCAAGTCGACCATTTGGATAACATCATGCCGTATTTCAATTGTTGCAACGTTACTTTTATGGTGAGTGGGAATTACAAAGTACACCAAAGTGCATACAGTGCATGTATTAGCATTTCAATAATAATGAAATAATAACGATTTAAATATACTTGCGTAAATACTAATACTTGGTACCGCAGTAAACGGCAGTACTGCATAAACATACCAAACGCACGTAACCGATTTGTCGAGCCATTGTGCCACATGTGTACTAGCGTGTATTCCTTGAATAGGACACTGAAACTGCATGAGAACTCATGAAAATACTGGTTTAGTAATGGTAGTACTGCATTTGTAAATATCAGCCATGACGCCAATACTTCATGACATCACCAAAGGGGCAGGACTCTAAAGAACCTACGACACGTTTGCCCGCTACTGTCTCCCACGTCTGAACCGTCGGGTCACGTGACCACAACTCGGGCAGCTCAGAGACACCCAAGCATATTGATATTCTACTACACGGATGCCCTTCCTATCTTGGGCAAAAACAACCCAGCCATGTCTTGTTTCTCTGGGCAGTGTGGCACCGTTAGAGGGCCCGACCCGTGTGTGTGTGTGTGTGTGTGTGTGTGTGTGTGTGTATCACGCAGGATATTGGAGAGGGAGTGGAGGGCACCACAGAGTGGGCAAAACAAACAGTGGGGGTGGCGGTGACAAGCTGTGATCCTGACACTGATGAGGGCACACTGAAGAAGATGGTGAACTACTACTTATGTTGTAATGATGTGCATTTTAGCATGCATTTTTTACAGACACGTCACTAGTTATGGCTGTGACTAGGGCCGAACGACATGGTAAAATAATCATATTGGGATTATTTTCTACATATGTTGCATTTGAGATATGATTCAGCGTTATTGGGAATGATCAATATTGGACCCATTTTAATTTTCACAGAAAACAATGATGATGATGTGACATTTGTTGGGGTGGCCTGTACAAAACAAATGTGTTTCCTTTATAGGTCTGGGGGGGAAAATGTGTATGCCAGGACATCTCTGCAGCATTACAGTGCTAATGTTAGAAGTGTAGACATTTTACCCATAAAACTTACCCCACATGGCTGGAAGATGAGACCGTCTACCTCATGGCTGACCTGCGACGTGAAGCTCCCTTCCAGCAACTGAAAAACACAACAACAAGAAACACAAAATCATAAGGCACATAACGCAAGTCTAGAAGGCTAGAAGCATAGGAAGTACACTTTAGGAAATCTGCCGCTCTAAGAAACCAGGCCTGGATCAAGTGTCCACACCGAAAGCTTTGGGGCCAAATCCATAAAAGAAAAGGCTTTCGTACGTGGCCTGTTCCCATTGCGTCCGTCTGGACCGATAATGGGCCAATGTAGCCTTTTAATTGACAATGCACGGCACCAATAACAACGGCAGTGTTTTTACAGGCAACACTGCGATTGCTCATCAGACATGGGGGGATTCGCTATGATTGCTCATTAGCTATGACCAAAATAACCGCCGTTGCAGACGAAACAAGCCAGCAAGGTGATATTGCACCATACTCAGGAGACATAGCTGGAATGTGGAAGTGCACTTCAGGATGCTGGAGGAAAAAAATGTGTACACATTAAACATTGTTAAAAAATGTAATCCTACTGAAGTGACGGGGTTGAGCTTCAGCAAGATCCCATTCTTCTTATACACACCTGTGTGCTCAGAAATAATGCACACAATATAGTGCACACAGTGTATTTCCTTTAGTTGCTATATCTTTCTGATACATTATAGGGGGAAACATTATGGATGAGAACGCTGTTACACGGCTTCTCGCATCCAATTCAGCCAAATAAATATTTACCCGCAAACTAAGATACATTGACAGACTATGAGGTACAAAATAAAGTTTATTTTTGCTCTAAATGTACCTGTTAGAAAATGTAGGCAAAAAACAAAGCAATGACGTACAATTACAGAGATTGCATTGTATTCATCTTTGTGGGGAATGTTATGATGCTAGAGGCCAGAAGTAAGCAACAGCGCAACAAGACATTCAAATCAAGCCACCAATAACCTTGCTGACAAAGTTATGTTAAGAATTAAGCCAAGACCTTGAAACAGTACAATTAGTAGGAAGGAGTGAATAAGAGAATCCTAATACGGTAATAAGAGAACCCCCAATGAATCCCTTGCCGTTCAGTAGGCATCATGGCGGGGGAGGATGACTCACCCCTTGGTATAGTGAGATGTTGAAGTAACATGCCAACAGATTCGGGAAAATATCTCCATCTCCTTCCCCTTCACACACACGCACACGCACACGCACGCGCACACACTGCATTTTCTTGTCTATAGGTTCCATATCAAAGTTAGAGATGGGATCGCGGGCGGAAAATGGCTTTTGGTCAATAGTGGACAAAGGTAATGCGAATGTGCACTACCATGAAGATCGGGTAACATACCTCAAACCTCATTGTGTGATGTTAACGCATTGCTCTCTGCACTGCTATTGTCAGATTAGCCCCCTTAGTAGCCCCCTAATATTACGTATTTCATATTCCCGTTTTGGTAATAATCTTAAAAATAGTAGCGGCAATATACGACACCCGTGTATCTGAACTTTATCCATCAAACAGAACCGTTGAGCTGACAAATTTGGTCATGTGACAGAGGGACGGTTGATGGATGACGGTTGGCCCCTGCCAACAGAGGGGACGCTCGGAAATGTCTCAAGCTGATAAGGAATCTGGCAGCAAATATTTTTGCCATCATGGGAAAGACAGGTGTTATGATTTCGACTTGCACAGCAGGGACAGGCTGACAAACAAATTCTCTAGCACACACAGGAGGAAGCCAATGGTAAAGCAGAGCTACTGGTATATTAAAAACTTCAATGTTTAGAAGCAGAACCCTTCCGGATATGGTTGTGTGATCCATGCATTGAAGTCAGGAACGTGCGGGTGCCTTGTGATTGATCCACCACAATAACCACTCAAGTGATATTAGCATTTGATTCAAGGTCCTCACCATTGGTTATGTCACGCTTTATTTACAAAAAGATACACAATATAAAGCCTCTAGAAGGAATAATATCCACATTTTCTCTCATCGGAAAATGTTTAAAGCTGGGTGGAGAGGTCAGTTTGGCGGTGTGGCTGACTCAGTCCCCAGTTAAACTCACGTCTGGTTGGTTGTACAATAACAATAAGAACAAACATAACTTGTAATTCGCCATGTATGCTAAATGAATTGAGGTAGCATCAAACGATTGAAAGATTGCTACAATTGATGCCAGCGCCAGTGTTTGTTTATTTGTATTTTTACAATCTGGACACCATTGTAATGTTTTTAAAGGTACTTCACCTCCGAACATATAAATGTAGAAGAAAACGTGTATTCATGTGTATTTTGGCGGAAGGGACCAGGAGTAGATAATGATGCTGCATAGTAGAGCTGAAACCAAGCATACATAAAGTATGTGGTCAAAGAACCCAAGGATCTTCAGCCTTATCTTTAGTGATGAGGGCAGACTCTGTTCACATAAAACATCCCTTACCTCGGTCTTAATTCACCAGTTAGCAACCTTTTAAAGTTCCCAAGGCTAATAAAGCTCATACAGTGTCAATCAGGGAAGCTAATGAACAAAACATTATTACCAAAACGTAAACATTTTATACCGGTGAAATCAAGTAGACGAGGAAGATTGGAAGCATAGGAACAAGGACTCACTTGTTCAAGAAATGATAAAAGAGGTTCTGAATGTTCAAGGCAGAAGGCAAAAGAAATTCCATTTGGCTTACTGCAAAATGTAACCAAAGGAAAACATCAGAGCAAAACCATTTTTCCCACAATGATGAAGGAGTCACAGTATTTCACACATGAAAGCTTGACAACCACGCTGACACGGAGAGGGCTGAGAGCCAAACAAAATGGAGAAAGAACTACTGGCTTCGTGAGGCGACGGTGTGTAGGCAGAGAGATGGAGTTCCATCTCAGCTCCCTCACCCCATCTCAGAACACCCGCCCACCACCTCTCTCCACGCACACGAGGGCACCGCTTGTGAGGAGAGAGAGAGAGAGGCACGGGGAGAAGAAAGGAGACACGCACACACACACACATCACCATCATTGTCCCACAGATGTAGGCGCGCGCGCGGTGATGAGGCCACAACACACTCACTTCCACATCAAAGCCCCCCTCTGGTAAAAGGAGAAACACGATGTTGCCGGTCTGTTCATGTACGGGGTCATGTGGAAGGTCACCAACAAAGGCCCAATATTAAAAGGAGACCACCATGGGTGTGAGCGTGATCAGCCATTCCAAGCGGTTTGTATGCTGGATAGATCAGCCTACCCGGTGATGTGTAGCAACTGGTAGGCTGATGTATCCAGCGTACATCTGGGTGGACACTCCCACTTGTGATGTCAGAAAACGGAGACTAAACCAGCTTTTGAAACTGCTTGGAATGGCTAATCACGCGTGCCTGTACCTGGTGGTATAATATGTCTTGAGATCACATCCCCCCCAATGCATGACGACAGTGACATCATGCATGCAGGAAAACCAGCACAGAACACTGCATAACCATGAGTGGTGCTTCCCACCCCACCCCCACTGCTCAGACGAGTGGGAATGTGTCGAAAGTGTCGGCGATGAAATATACATTTTCTGCATCATCCACTTTTATGTTGGGAGGCTCATATATACATGAGCCATGATTCATACGATGGCTTTGTTGGCGCCATGTAACAAATCAGACATTTTAAAACACCGCCAGGCACCATCATCATCAAGCAATTTGGCACTAGGGTCATGTCGTGCCGTGCCATATCTTATTGTTGATCGCGATAAGTCCTCCCCATGCGAAGAATGTAGTCATAAAGTGGTAATGGCGTTGATTATGTGTTTACATATGCGCTGCAACGTGAGCATGTACAAGAACAAGCATGGCCGAAGGCGGATTTCCAAACTTAGATGAGGATGTGTGAGGGTGCATGGGGATGTGTGAGGATCCATGAGGGTGTGTGAGGATACATGAGATGTGTGAGGATACATGAGGAGTGTGAGGATGCATGAGGAGTGTGAGGATACATGAGATGTGTGAGGATACATGAGGAGTGTGAGGATGCATGAGGAGTGTGAGGATACATGAGATGTGTGAGGATACATGAGGAGTGTGAGGATGCATGAGGAGTGTGAGGATGCATGAGGAGTGTGAGGATGCATGAGATGTGTGAGGATACATGAGATGTGTGAGGATGCATGAGGAGTATGAGGAGTGTGAGGATGCATGAGGAGTATGAGGAGTGTGAGGAGTGTGAGGATGCGTGAGGAGTGTGAGGATGCATGAGGAGTGTGAGGATGCATGAGGGTGTGTGAGGATGTGTGAGGAGTGTGAGGATGCATGAGATGTGTGAGGATGCATGAGGAGTATGAGGAGTGTGAGGATGCATGAGGAGTGTGAGGAGTGTGAGGAGTGTGAGGATGCGTGAGGAGTGTGAGGATGCATGAGGAGTGTGAGGATGCATGAGGTTGTGTGATGATGTGTGAAGAGTGTGAGGATGCGTGAGGAGTGTGAGGATGCATGAGATGTGTGAGGATGCATGAGGAGTATGAG
>OMOU01028886.1:1226-12505 GCA_900312585.1 Malacocephalus occidentalis
GGGGGGGCGCGTATCACAACTGAAATCTCTCTGGGAACCAGCTGAGACGAGGCTGCAGTTTTGCAGTGTAAGAATATAGTTTGTCTAAATGGCATTATTTAGTGGCTGCAAAAAATGCACAAATTATGTGAATACTTTGAAAGCTTTTCTTGTTATTGAGGTATAGCCAGTTATATTCAGTTCCTGCTAATGAGCCTGCTCATGAACCAAAGCTTAATCAGGCCACTCTCCTCAGTAGAAGAACAGATTGGCATCTGTGAGATGAACAATCCGATCTGCACTAATCCAATCCATCCTCAAACCCGGTTCATAAACAAGCTGACGAGACAGTCTAGAGCGCAGTATGCTGCCGTTAATGCAGCTTCCACCGGCACAGTATCTCTGCCCACCAGAGGTACCAATGAGACCAATCGCTTATTTCCACAGTGCTTGCCTTGACTGGGTCGAACCCCCTGGTTTTTCACTGCATCAATCTCTAATATGAATCAATAACGGAGGCTTAAATACGTACGGTAGATTAAGCAGGATACTAGAATTATCTCTCTCCCTCCCCGTGTGTCCTCTGTGTTGTTACCTCGGCAGTCTCTTCTGGGGGGGCGGCGGCGTCGTTGGCTGCATCTGTGGCGGCCATCTTGAGGAAGCTGCAGCTGACCTCCTCCTCGGCCTGCCTGCTCCTGAAGGAGAGCGCCTGCTCCCACCTCCTCAGAGCCTCCTCAAACAGCTCCATGCCTGGGGGGATGACACACGCACACACACACACGCACAGGTTCATCGTTTAGTTTTAAAAGAGCCAGTACATGAATCACATTTGGAGGACTTAATATGTAGGTCTTCACCTGTCCATCATCACTACGTCTCTTCCTCAGATCTTTGCAGAAAATAACACAGCCAACATGGGCTAATCTTATCATTCAGGCACAGGAGTTATGAATCTCCTATTAGTGTTATGATTAGCATTCCGCACAAAAGGCCTTCTTTACCCATGATGTACAAGTTCTCTGGCGTGGTGACGGGGATGTTGACCACGTTGCAGAGGTCCTCGTGCGCCGGCCTGTCCCAGCAGATGGACTCATTGCCACACGTACAGCTACTGGCAGAGTCAGTGGTTTTTACCTGGCAAGCGGCAGGTTAATGGATTACGGCAACATATTGACTGCAGCGGATATGCATCCTATACTCGTGTGTCGTAGAGAGACCCCCGTGGATCTCTACTCAGGGTACAATTGAAGTCGTGAGCCATCGGAGACACGTGACAGGAATTGACTTTGGACACGTGAGGGCTGATGAGCACCGGCAAATAGATTTGTGCGTGATATGTGTCACAGGACTCATTTACTGCACATTAGCTGCCGAACGCACTCACCGAGCCAAGGCTCTGCAGGGAGCCAGACAGCCTGCTGTGTAGTCCTCTGTTGAGCAGCCCGCAACACCCCTTAGAGTTGAGCGAGAGAGTGATCTGTTGACTGGTGGTGTCTGGTGAGAGTGGGGGGAAGAACAATGGTGTTATTATTATTGTTGTTCATGCAGTGTTTGCATTGATTTCATTTATATATATACGCTGAACTAATAGAAATAGTAATAGTAGTACTAGAAGTAGTCATTTGAGTTGGGCAATATATATATATCGCATTTTCTGAACTCAACAGAATGTTCTCTTATTTGCCTTTACGCACTTCATTATATCAAATTTACTGATGATTATTTATCAGAATTCTCATTGTGTCAACATTTTGTGAAAGCACCAATACTTAACCCGGTCCAAAAGGTCATGATATTTGATTTTCTCCACATCACCTGGACCTAAAGTAGTTGGGCCAGGTGACATGGAGGTCGCCACTTCTGGTGACCTTAGGTAATCAGCACAACCACCGAATGGAGGAAAACGCAGTATTTTAACCGGAACCAGCAGAGCGACAGACAAGAGTGTGAGAGAGACGCTCCTCACCTTGCTCCTCCAGGATGGGGGGAGGGAACTGGAAGCCGGCGTGCTCCCACTGGGCCAGTGACAGGGCCCTCTTGCGGCCCTTCCTTCGCTGGAAGTGGCGGGCGAGGAAGAGGAGGGAGACGGTCCCCAAGGCTGTGGCGGCCACCAGCTTCTTGGTGCCTGTGCTCAGGGACACCTGCCGCAGAGAGGGCAAGGGAGAGTGAGAGAGAGCGCGGGTGAACAAGTGAGTGAGTACATGTAGAATCAGAATGGAGGCAAACATATAGAGCACTTTTAGCTATCAGAATTGAGAAAATGCAAGATTCAATAAAGACAGATCTATTAGCTACCTGCTGTCTGTCATTTTCAAAAGACTACACAGGATAAGAATGAGGATTACGCATTCAATTCCACTGCATTGTCTTGCCTTCACTGAATGATTTCACTCAACCTACAAACCAAGAGTGGCCAATGTCATGACCATATAGAACTATGAAAAGGTGACTGTGGTGACTGTGGAAAATGGGTGACTTTGAGGTCATGGTCTCTATCTCTCTCTCTCTCGCTCTCTCTCTCTCTCTCTCTCTCCCCCCCTCTACCTACCTGAGCCAGGGAGTTGTAGACGGAGAGGGGCAGGTCGACCATGCGAAGGGCCGCCAGCTTGACGGACAGCTGGGTGTCGGAGAGTGTGTGGTGTGTCATTGTGCTTGTTGTGTTTCCATGACAACGACTACTATCCCACTAGCCGTGGTTAGCATCCTGCTGTGGGATAATCTGGGGGCTGCAGAGGAGAAGGACAGAGGAAGGAGTCATCTAGTGAGGCTTTAACCTCTAACATCTATTAATGCAGTGGTCACCATGGGTCAGAGGCAGCGCTGAACAGATCTATAGTTGATGTGATATATGTTGTTACTGTAGTAACACAAACAACAAGTAATGACAACTGTCTTGAAGTGATTTTGATCAGCAAGCCAAAAGCCTTTGGCTAAATGTATTACATTACAAATGATCAATGATGACAGAAGAACAAATAATGATGACAGCAAATCATGTCCCTATTTCTAGCCAGCTGCCACATAGGCCTACAGTCCAATGGTCGTTTGTTCACTCCAAATAAGAAGACACACAAAACCTAAATGTTACATGTATATTGTTTAAAACATCCAAATCTAGTTACATCTAAATTACCATTAATAGCCAATGACATAACCTACTAAATAATTGAGCTTAATTGAATTACCCAAACCGATAGCCTTAGCCTATAGATTGATATTATGCCATTTATGTTGGCATATTAAACCCAAACCGTCCACATAGACTATAGATCAGGGGTGCCCAATACGTCGATCGCGATCTACCGGTCGATCGCAAAGGTAGTGCGGGTAGATCGCACGCCATTAAAAAAATAGATGTTAGCCTATCATCCATTCTCACGAGGTAGATCATTTTGACTTGGTCATTTTAAAAGTAGATCACAAGCCGAAAAAGTGTGGGCGCCCCTGCTATAGATGACAATAACGTGATAATATGTAAATAGTATGATTCATTTCAACAAACTAGAGTAGACCGAATAATGAATTGTACCACACTAAATGGACAATGAGTGAATGACTTACATTCGGTCTTTATGAAAAACGTTTTAAACGTGCGTTATATTGTGTATCAGTAAACAAGGTTACGGGGATCAGCAGCACTGAAAACAACCCATAACCTATGGAGCAGTTAGCTCCCCGCTGGCTAACTGGAAGAGTTCCTAGCACCTGCTATATTGACAAGCGCGATTTTAGTATGGCTAAATGACGGTGCTCTATGTCCATATGAATGCAGGCAGTGTATGGATATTAATTGTCAGCACAGTAAAAGACTGCAACACACCTCTGACTCGGTTCCAACCAGATCTTCACTGGTCGCCGCGGTCAAATCAATGCCAGCAGGAATGTCGACTGGATGGCGGTCCGTGGTGTCGTCATGGCCTCTTTCAAAGTAAAAGTCCCCACAACGTGGACCAAGTATTATGCAGTGGTGTAAAGTAACTGTAACGAACGCTGTTTTTGAATGATCAGTATTGCTCATACTGAAAATTGGTATTTATAATACTTATATTATATCGTATGTTAATAGGCACACATTTACTTCGACAATTATGACATCCCATTGGTAGATCTATCTGTATTTAACAATATATAGATTGGTTAGATTGGTTAGATATATAGACACATTTCGTTTCTTAATAAAATGCATTTGAACAAAAAAACAACAACAAAAACAGCGGTCAATGTAAGCAATCAATGTATGCTCATTTCGTTTTTTCTATGTCTATTTATTTCACCCTATTCAATGTATTTGTATTTGTATTATGCACTGGTTTGTGTCACGTGTGGTAGAGGTAGGTGGGGAAAGGACCCAAATGCAGACAGCGCGATTTAACTTAAATTATGTAATTCAATAATTCTGCGACAGGCAGGTACAGGTAACAGGAACAGCCACACAGCCAAACAGGTAACAGTTAACAGTTAACAGTTGACAGACAGTTGACAGTTGACAGAGAGTTGACAGTTGAACGGAAATGGGAACTAAATCAGAAACATAACTAAATATAAACAGTCAACCATCAGCACTGAAACCAACACATGCGTTGCTGTGCACACACACAACTTGAGCAAAGATGTTCTTTTATTGGAGTCCACCGAAAAGGCAAAGCAAACCACAGCTCTGCAAACCAATACAAGTAGAGGACGCTAAGAATAAACCATGACACTCCCCTGAAGAATATTATTTTTATTTTCTTCTCATTCTGTACCAAGATGTACCGTTATTGACCAATCAGGATCCAGTATTAAACAATGCTGTTGTATAGGTCCGGTATGAGCTTGCACACTGCACCTACTCACTGAAACACAGAAACATAATAACCCATCTCAGCTATATAAACTGAATCCACAAGAAAAGCAGCCATATCCAAATGTTTGTGTAAATAAATACTATTTAAAATACATATTATTGTAGCACCAGCAAACTCAGGAAACTCTGTATACAAATGACATTGTATTGTCCATTTGTTTTTGTTAAACCTTTAGTTAACTTAAACGTCATGGTCTCTAAACACATTTTGGCGTTCAACATAAATATTATTTGTGGCAGTTCATGTCAGGAACATGATGGCCAGTAGGGGGCGCGTGGGTTGGGTTCTCCTTAGTGGTGGTTGTGAGCATGCTGCCCAATTGTGAACCGCCAGGCGGCCTTCGGTTCAGACATTAGCCTACGTATTCTATTTTTAAGACTACATTTAAAGAACAACATATATCTACATTATTCTATTGATCTATTAATCTCGCATACACCTGCTACATAATATTGTAGAAGCATCCATTTGGTCGATAAAGATTGGTAGAAATAATTATACAATTTGAATTACCATTCAAAAAATATAAAAGATTATTGTATGAGTCTATATATGGCGTATTGTTTGTAGAGTACAACTAGCGAAAACATAAAATAAATACATTTGTAGCCGATCAGTACGTTTTTATAAATTATTATTTTATAGACCGGAAAAGGGCGGAGTCAAGTACAGTGCCACCTGGAAGTCCAGCAAAGCGTACAGTGGATGTGAAGGTTTGCTTTTAAACAATATGCATCTATAAGGATTGTCTCGGCACATCTGGACCATCATACCAACCCCAATCAAAACCCAGCCATTTTGTACAACTCTGCAGGTAAGGAATGAGCTTACAAACACGTTTGGCCGAAGTAGATAATAGCCGCTGCTGGTCATTATATCGCATCGTCACTAATCTAGGCTATCGACGGTTATGTCCAGCTAATACACGAGCTAACGGGACATAACTTGTAGATGTATGGTGATTAAAGTGAGACGTGAATGCAGGTATGTGGTCTTGTTGTTATTATCATGGATACCATCAGATCAGAACCGATTACTCAAAAAACAGCTAGCCGTGGGCTAATGGTGCGTTGCAGTTGTACTCGGGACTCGGAACTCCCAATTCAGAAGTTTCAGGGGGCATAAATACCGCGCTCCATTTACCTCGGAAGTCGGAGTATGGGAATGACGTCAGAACCGAGTCAACCGAAGTTGGGACTGTGAAGGTAAATCCGATTTTCCGAGTTGGAATTCCGACTTTAGGGCCCATTCCCCATGAAAGTACCGATCTGGAAGTCAGAAATTACGACTTCGGAGTACCACTGGAACGCACCACGAAACGAGAAGCGTAGGACATTGCTACGCAGTCCATGCCGCTGTCAAGTGCCTCTGACAGCTAGCCTACATGGGTAGCAGTTAAAGCAGCCAACGCCAGCGGCGTGTGTTCATCCGTCTCATTTCGTATGTGTCGTAGACAGTGGGATGTTTTACGACCTTTCGAATGAAATTGTTATTCTGTGCCAACTTCACGAGACTCATCGATATTTACTTAGCAGACAAGCTAGCCTACCTTTAAATCCCGACGCTATCCGAGTGGCGACGTGCTGTGAGCACACAAGTTGAATCAGTGACCAGGACAAGTAGCAAACTAATACCTTAGGTTATCTAAAGTAAGCCGGTCTTCGTGATACCACAGGGACACGAGTAGAAATAATCTAGCCCTGGGTGTTCACTGTCAACGCTCGATATAATAGAAGGCAGTCTCCCAGCAAGCAAAGATGCGTTGCCATAGCCATTCACCTCTTGTTGAAGGCTGAAGCCTGACGCGTTAAGCAAATTGGATTGACATACTTTGTTGAAACAGACGTGTTATAAACACGTGTATCTGATTAATTTGAGCCAGGCCGTTATTATGGTAAGTGGTTATAGCTTAAAGGTGTGTGTGTGTGTGTGTGTGAGTCACACACATGACTGCTTTGTGGAGGAAGCTTTGAAGTGCAATACAAACGTAATGTAGAATGCAAACCAGTTAAACAAGTGAGAGGGTTGTGCTATAGACTGGCAGATGACCAAACAGGTTTATCCATTCGTAGTGGATTGATCTTGACCCAGCTGTATTTGAGCCAACGCTGTCTGATGTCTAATTGTGGGTCCCCAGCTGAGCAGTTACAGTTAAAAGTGTAGAGGTTTATTCCTATTGAAATCTAAATGTTAATGGGTTTTGATTGCTTTTGTGAACTTTGGTCAGAAAAGACATGAAATAAAAATTTTCCTCCAGATTGCATTAGTTATTACAGGTCCTATATGGCATGTTACACCAACTATAGCCATAGGTCTTCACAATGTGGGGTCTTATGCAATGGCATCCTCAGAGCAGTTAAGTCAGCATTTTTTTTCAAAGTTTGCTTTCCGGACAATGGAGAGATGTGATCCGAGCCAGAGGCCATTATTGGCCAGGTCATAGCCTTGGGGCTCGTACCGAGGGCGGTGTCAATCAGCAACTTTGCCAAAAGAACACCTTGCAGCAGGGCCACGGTTTGAAGAAGCTACACAATAATATGGCCCCGCTTGCTTTCCAGTTGCTACAACAATATTGCGTTGCCTCGCCCTCGCATGCCAATCCTCCTCTAACAGGCTCTCGTGTCCGTGGCAGCACATCTCCTTTGGGCCGCCGGTGTGATCCTCACGCCGTCATGACGACGCCACTCCTCCGTCCCCAGTGATGGCGTGTCTCAGTCGCTTACTGGAGCCATAGCTCTACTGCCACATGACACGTCCCCACACGCAGTCACACCTAGTGACCAGCTTCTCCTCCACCTTTCTCCATGAGACGAGTCTTCTTCCCCGGTCTGGGCAGTATATCGTTATTATCCTGATATCCTGATATGAGACATGTGTGTATATATATATATATATATATATATAATATAAAGAGATATTGTCTTAGATTTTGGATATTGTAATATGGTGATTATGGCATGTTGTCTTTCCTGGGTTTTAAATGCTGCATTGCAATAATGCGAATTTACCAGATTATTGCTATTTCTTGCAAATTAATGTTTAATTTAATTCACAGGAATTGACTAAAAATAGGCTTTACCATTTGGTTATTTCATATCGACTATTTCTTTATTGAATGACCAGAAAACATGCTGTATCGGAATATATATTGTTATTGCGATGGTGAATGGCCGTTTTCCGGAATGGAAGATTCTGGCCATATTGCCCAGCCCCTACCGCTTGCTCTGACGGCTCACAGTCTTGGAGGGTGAGCGCAGCAGAGAGAGTCTGTTCTCTGCTCTGCTTCACTCACTGTGACGGCCTGGTGGTGTATGCAATGCTGGGGGTTGATCCTTAGTTTCACTTTTTTGTTTTTTTTATCACTGAAGAAAACCCCAGCCAAATATCACGATGGGACATTTGTTGGTGTCTGTCTGCTGGCACGGCATTGTCATTCTTTTTACAATGTCACAGCTATGGTGCAATTCTCTGCTGGTGAAAACCTCGCAGTACCAGGAAGAGGAAGTTTTTATGATGTCTTCCATCTCCTATCTCAGGCCTCAGTTTGTCCGCCTACTTGGATTGTGTTATGTCAGATCTGAGTGTAGGATGTAGTGCCCGTGTAATGGGGTGTCAAGCTGTTCTGTTATATTCTTCGGAAATACATTTTTGGTCATAAGAACGGAAATCACGTCGTATCGAGTGAAGTCAAGTGCAAGACACGGCTGTCCAACGTGAAGGCCTGCGTATCTGCATGGAAATGAGAGCAAAGGAGATCGCTGTGATATCGCCAAAGCAGTGTATTCATTAAAGCTCCTGCACTGAAGCACGTCTTTTTATTTGGTTCTGGAATGAATTACTATTGTATTTCGATTGCAATTCAGTTCAGGTGATTTGCATGGCCGGTGCAATCCCAAAAATGTCTCCCAGAGATGCTGTCTGTTTACTGTCTGCGCAACAACAGTGATGCCATTTTCCACCCTCTCCCTGTTTGTCTTGATGGGTGTCCCGGTGGTGGCGTTTCTTCCTGCAGAGTGGTTGGCGAGCCATGCTGCAGGCGCAGAGCAGCGACTGCCCCCACCTGGAGTGCGTTGGGGAGATCACGAAGGAGGAACTCATTCACAAGTCCCATGTGGGTTCACTTCCAGTTGCTTTACCTCATTCCTCTGCTTCCCACAGTCAAACTGAACACCCGCGCGCGCGCACACAGAGACACACGTGCACACACACACAGAGACACGCACACACATGCGCACAGACATGCGCGCATACACACACGTGCACACACACGTGCACACACACGTGCACACACACACGCGCGCGTGTTGACTAACAACTTTGGTCAAGTGACCAGCTCTTAATAGAACACAGCGAGTAACATGAAATGCTGACCTCTCCAACGCCTGGTGATGAATGCACAGAGCATTGCGTTCCCTTGTGCTGCTGGTTCATTGGAGCTTGTTGTACTTGTATCATATCATATTGTGGAAAGTGACCCTTATCTCAATTAGTTATTTCTTTTCCTAGGGCCAGTGTCAAGACTGTAAAGTTGGTGGACCAAATCTCTGGGCGTGCCTCGAGGTAAAATATATATGTATATATATGCATGTACATTTATTTTTTGTTCATGACCATGTATGCCAGCTCACCAATGGAAAGGCATCGGCATGATAGATGGATCGATTTTATTTTAGTGTGAATACATGTAATGTTATCACATAACGCTTAAAAACCATCAAGTATCAAAAATACACACAAAAAAAAGTGTTTATTTGCCAGAAGCTTTCATACCAGTGTGCTGTTTTTGTTTTTTGCCAACTAATAGTGTGGTGATGACATCTCTAACAGCCTCTCACTCTCTCTCTCACTCTTTCTCTCACTCTCTCTCTCACTCTGTCTCTCTCGGTCTCTCTGTTCATGTTTTCTCATCTGCAGAACGGCTGCGTGTATGTCGGTTGTGGGGAGTCTCATGCTGACCACAGCACCGTCCACTCGCAGGTAAGACATCTCACCTCTGGGACCTCCACAGGTGCATGTTGCTGCTGCTGCTGCTGCTGCTGCTGCTGCTGCTGCTGCTGCTGCTGCTGTTGATGCTGTTCTGCTGTGGGATGGCGAGACGTTCTGCAGACAAACTCAACTGTATGGAGTTGTGCATGTGGTGCGGTGTTCCATATTTGATCCCAATGGGAAAAAAAGTTCCCAAGAGGGACTGCGCTAGTCTCCGGCAGAGAGAGACCCACACGGCCGCAAGTCTCCCCCCTTTGACCGCTGTAGTGATGAGGGATCCCGGTGGTTGGATCCGAAGGTGATACACTTGTTCGACTAATGGGCCGCTTCATCTCTCACTTGTGAGGATCTGGTCGGAGAATGACGCATTGGCGTTGTTCGGTTGCATTCGAAATGCTGTGTAATTATTCATCTGCTGAATTGCGAGCAGCGTATTTTGGTAAAAAAACACAGTTCCCAGGACCACTGCAAACACAAATCCAAAACATGTAAACAATGAACCCTCTTATCTTTATCTTATCTCGACGCCTGTTTGTTCCCCATAAGCTCTGCGCTCCATATCACTACTTATACTGTCAGACGTCACATGCCCAACGTAATCCCAAACATTACCATCCTATCAATGTACAGTATATCCTGCTTGGCTGGCTCCGCCCACAAGCTCCTCTCCTCATGTCCTGCTGGCGGCAGAGTGCCGTGCCAACAGCAGCGCGGCCCCTGGTGAATAATGCATGTCATGCTGCTGCTGCTGCTGCTGCTGCTGCTGCTGCTGCTGCTGCTGCTGCTGCTGCTGCTGCTGCTGCTGCTGCTGCTGCTGCTGCTGCTGCTGCTGCTGCTGCTGCTGCTGCTGCTGCTGCTGCTGCTGCTGCTCCGCTCTCTCGTGCCGGCCCGCCTGTCTGTCTTCTCTTGTCTTGTCTTCCGCTCCGTATGTCTGCATGTGCCAGCGCGCACGGTGGGTCAGACTCGGCAGCGGAGAGACCGGGTTCGCGCAGTGCTGCTGCGCTACCTCATCGCCCCCGTCCCGCCCTCCACCCTTCTTCTCTTGTCACCCGAGACACCCGAGTCCAAACCGGGGTGACATACCGTCTGGTATGCGGTCAATCGATGGTGGTTGCAACTTTGCACGAGGTTCTTTGACTACAGGACAATGGCGTGTCTTCCAGTAAACCCCTGTTTTTGAAAAGGACTCTGCGCATGCAAAATGGCCATCTATCTATATAGGTCATCATCACGCCAGAGCTTGACGTACAGCACATGTTCTATGACTCCAAGTCTCTGGCCCTTGGGGACGGTGGTTCTCACACCATTTTTTAGTGAGGAACCCCCTTGAAGATATCTTCCCGGCCCTAAGTACCCCTTTCACCAGGGCAAATCGGTTATGCTTTTCACATCACATCTTGTGCCCTGACCCGAAGTCGGAAAATGTTCTCTTTTAAAATGAAACGTGGGTGTCTTACCAATGTGACA
>OMOU01028928.1:1610-16355 GCA_900312585.1 Malacocephalus occidentalis
AGGAGAGCCAGAGCTTCCGGGGACAGAGACCCACACAGAGAGCCAGACCTCCGGGGACAGAGAGCCACACCTTCCGGGGACAGAGACCCAGACAGAGACCCACACAGAGACATAGACAGAGATCCACAACTTCCGGGGACAGAGACCCACACCTTGGGGGGACAGAGACCCACACAGAGACCCAGATCTCTCCGGGGACCAAGACCCCCTCCGGGACCCAGACCTCTCCGGGGCCATGCCGTGTGCATCCTTGGCCGCGGTGCTCGTCGCGTCCAGCGTGCTGTCCTGCTGGTCCTTCAACCTGGACGCGGAGGAGCCCTCCGTGTTCTCCGGGCCGCAGGGGAGCTATTTCGGCTTCTCGGTGGACTTCTTCAAGACCGCAAACAACCAGCAGTAAGATCTTCTGCTTCCATCCTTCTTTCATCCCTCTTTCATCCCTCTTTCATTCCTTGTTTCATTCCTCGTTTAATCTGCACCACGTGTGTAACATTCCATCCGTAATGCTGAAGCTATTGTGGCAAATGTGCCTTTATTATGTAAACTGTTATATCACATGGTAGAGGTTATATCAAATGGCATATCTGCTGGTAGAGGTTATATCAGATGGTATATTTGTTGGTAGAGGTTGTATCAGATGGTATATCTGCTGGTAGATGTAAATGTTATGATTGCTCTTTTTTATATACGTTTTATATCATGTTATATTTACTTTGAGGAGATTAACTATTACTATAACGCTTCCCAAGCCCATGGGTTCCGTGTTATCTATTCAGTGTTTTAGTCTATTACAGCCTGTATACTATACTATCATGTGTTCTAGTGTATTGCAGCCTGTATACTATACTATCATTTGTTCTAGTGTATTACAGCCTGTATACTACACTATCATGTGTTCTAGTGTATTACAGCCTGTATACTACACTATCATATGTTCTAATGTATTATAGCCTGCTTAGTATCCATTCAAGTATTATGAGTCCCACAATGAGCATGCATAGGGATAGAGAGAGCGGAAGAGAGAGGAGTCAGTAAATAGCTCCCTGGTCTCTCCATGGGGTGAACTGATCAATACGGCGATAGGCCTACAGGCTTTCCAGGAAGTTAGGGGACACATCTTCCCTGGTACAACCCACTCTTCACCCTGAGCATCTAACAGGGGTCCTTAAGGTGCTATTCAGGTGGATCCTCTCCTCCCAGGGCAGACGTGTTGATCGGAGCCCCCCGAGCCAACAGTACCGGGGGGCCCTCCAGCTCGGTGGTGGAGCGAGGGGCCGTCTACAGCTGTCCCTGGAAGAGCTCCAAGGCATGCCAGCAGCTCCAGTTTGACAACACAGGTAAACACCACCATCTGCAGCTGCACCTACACACCACCTCCACCCATAGCTACACTGCAGTTACCATAGCTACACCTAAACACCACTACGTACAGCTACACCACCTTAACCACCCACAGCTACAACAGCACCAGCCTAGAGCTAAAACATCACCTACACATACAGCTACACCTACAGTAACCATGCAAAGCACCACCTACCTTCCACTACCCAAATGAGTGAAATATGTGAACTAAAGTGGAAGTGAACCCCCTGGGTTAAGTTGAAACTCAAACACTGGGAACATTTAAAAAGCACTGTCCACTATTCATTGCGAGAAGGTGGGTGGGAGTGTCATCGAGAGTGAGCTGTTGTCCCCATGGTAACGGCTCACGCTAACTTTGTGATACTTTTTTGTTTGTTTACAGTTCACGACCAATGCTTCTTGTACTTTGATTTATTTGTGGCGTCCTGCCACAATGTCACCATTGACTGCCACCCAGGCAGTATAAAATAGGTTTGTACACCAACGTTTGGTGTCTAGTCCAGATAAGGTGTTCCCCAAGTTTTACAATCATAACCCCTGCCAGCAACATCCCTACATCAGACAGTCCTGTGTGTCTCGCAGTGTCTACCTGCCCAGGAGACGGTATGAGTCCTGTGTGTCTAGTGGTGTCTACCTGCCCAGGAGAATGAGTCCTGTGTGTCTAGTGGTGTCTACCTGCCCAGGAGACAGACTGAGTCTTGTGTGTCTAGTGGTGTCTACCTGCCCATGTGACAGGCTGAGTCCTGCGTGTCTAGTGGTGTCTAGTGGTGTCTACTTGCCCAGGAGACGGTATGAGTCCTGTGTCTCTTGCTGTGTATTCCCGCCTTGGAGAAGGGCCTCCAGCTGAAGCTGTAGGGCTACAGCACTCTTCTCTATAGAGCTATCATTTCAATATCATTCAATATTTCTACACAATCTGCTAATTACAAATTAGCTGTCCCCTACCTAAAATACACTTGAAATACACGCCATGTTTCAAAATGGCCACAATCCATATACATGTTTAGTGTATGTTGCTGGCTCAATAATCAGATTACTGACTGCCCTATATGGTCCAATCAGGTGCCATTATCTTGGTGATATGAAAAAGTATACTCTTGGCTGAAAAAGGAAAAAAATAAACTTCCAAATCAATTGGAACATTCACAAGAAAAAAACATCAGATTTTACATGTTTCCTCGAAACAAAGCTATTATTTTAGTATAAAAGTATATGGCATATTACTGTGTTGACGATTATATAATATATATTACTACATTTAAAACAAAACAAAGACTAACACTTTGACCTTATTTATTACAAAACTACTTCCCTGGAAGGAATTCTGAGTTTGTAGAGTTTATCTTTTCAATCCTTTAGGGCGTTGAGTGGTGTTGTATAATGTGGGCTTAAGCCATATAATACAAATGCAATGGACTTGACTAAATGCATGTGATGAATAGATCCAAAACTAGGATACTGGGTTTTGACACACAGGAAGAGATGAAGCTGTGTTTCAGCTGGCCTGCTTTCTTGTTCCAACACATTGTGGAGGTCATAACTCAGTCTACAGTCACGAGACATTCTCTTTCCAAATGGTTGCTTGGTGATTAGCTTCTGGGATGCAACAACGCATCATTGGTAGGATAAAAAGTAAAGGCTAAAAAGTCAACAAGTCAGCAGTGTTGACTTGTTTGTGCGACAGTGTCGCACAAACAAATAATAATGAATCATGCAGTTGAGAACTCAACTCTCAAGATTCAAGGAGTTTAATTGCCACACACATGCCAAATGAAAATTGCGCTAGGCAATATAGCTAATTGTGATTCTAATAGTACGGATACCACCAGTGTCCTACATCGTTTTCTTTGGTTTAAGCCTGTTTGCACAGTTACATGTTTACATTTTGCACTTTTTACTTTTCTAGACTGTCCTCCAGTCCACTGTTATTTTGCATCAACCTATGACTAAAAATCACCATGGTGTGCTAATTAACCATTTGTATTAGGCCGATATAGTTACAGGAACAAATTAATAATAACAAAGCATCAAGTTGTTTTTGTCTGGGGTGGAACCCTTAACACAACATTAGCTGTGAGTGAGTGAGTGAGTGAGTGTGTGTGTGTGTGTGAGTGTGTGTGTGTGTGAGTGTATGTGTGTGCATGCATGTGTGGTCTTGCAGGGCTCATTCTGTTATTTTCCTTTTTTGGGCAAAAAAGTGCAGTGTGTTTAAAGTGAGGCTGAAGTGAACTTGCATGTCTCCTGTGCATGCTGGGAGAGGGAGGGCTCAGAAACAGATGGGCCTTTCCACATAAAAACTCCTGTAGCCTGTAGATCTCTTCGGGCTAACCGTAGCTACGGGAGAGCGCTAACTGCTAGTACAATGTTAACGCTAATAGTACCATGGCGCATATGTGTGTGTGTTTGTGTGCATGCATGTGTATGTGCCATGTCCTGAATATCTTTGACACCTCAGCTCTCTGCTTCCTCTCTGACAACAAACAGGCTTACGCTAACTGCTACTACAGTGTTAATGCTAATAGTACCATTTTTGTGCATGTGTGTGTGTCATCAATGTCATGTCCTGATTATCTTTACAGCTCAGCTCTCTGTTTCCTCTCTGATAAAAAACAACCACACACACACACAAACGTAATAATACAAGTGTTAATATTGTGGTCGGTATGTGCTTCTGGTTCATTCCACACATAAAGTGTTTTGTTCCTCAAACTTGGTTCGTATTTCTAGAAATGAGCAATATTTGACACGATGTACGTTTCAACACAATACTGTGAGTGTTGCATACAAAACCATGGCCTGAAGCACAACATGCAATGGCATGCTCCTACAGACCAAATCCCCTCCTCCACCTTTCTTCACAGCCCTCCCCCTTTCCTCTGCTCTTGGTGTTTATCCATGTGTGTCTGTGTGTGGGAGATGGACAGACAGTGTTGTCTGCTGTAATGTTGTGGTTTTGTGATGGTATTCTGTCAGACTAGACAGCCAAACATAGTGTGCACACTCACACCCATGGCTCTGACTCAGAGCTTCATGTCGATGTTGGTCAACCATGAGAGGTTTAACTCATTACTGCTCTCTTCCACCGCTTTGGACACTACTGTGTTACATTAAATCTTTTCTTTTCTTTAAATTATGCCTTTTTATTGCTTATTTGAACTTTGAGAGCAGAAAGTTAAACTGTTGTGGAAACTCTCTGTGGAAAGTCCTGGCTTAAAACAAACATGACACACACGTCACACACATAGAGGCAAATATGTGTAATTCAACTGGTAACAAAAAGTATAGTATTTGAATGCAGAAATTACGATTCAAATGCGTATATTTACATTTACATTTAGGGCATTTGGGCACTTTTATCCAAAGCGACTTACAAGAAGTACATTTGTCAAAAGAGAGGCAGTGATATCTCACTAGTGGGGTGAAACACGGCTATTGTCTCATTGTTGACTCATCTACTGACTGTAGATCCCAGGGGGTTTAGTAGAACACAAGGTTTCATCAGCAATGGTGACACATAAATTAGAATTTAGAATTAGAATTAACGGACGGACAAACCCTGTCTTTATTGTCGCGGTTAACACCATGCATGGCACCCGTGCACGGCGGCCCTCCCAACCCACCCCACACACACGCCCCTATAGGTGTCGCCGTGAAATTGGTCCTCCGCTCAGGCGGGAATCGATCCCAGGACCTTCTAGCTGTGAGGCCACAGCACTACGACTGTGCCACCGTGCCCCTAAACCAGAGTTACTTAATGAAGCAAGTGCCTGTCTCTTGTGGAGTACAGGCTTTTATACCTCGGTCATAGCATGACTCATGAGCAAATGCAGAATGATTGAATCATGGTGCCAAGGCACAGTGGTTGGTGTGGCTGTGTCCTGGCCCACCGCCAGATGTCAAGGTCAGGTGTTGCCTCCATGCTTGGGCAGGAGCCTCAGAGACAAACAAGGCTGGTGAATGGGTGCTGGTGGACTCTGTACATGTCTGTACATCTCTGCTGATCAAGCTGTAGCCGGAAAATATAAGAACAGTAATATATGATATATCGGCCTTACCAGAGAGCCACACAGTAAACGAACATGGTGCACATGTACACGGAGCATTTGTAGGTATGCTGCTTCACAGTGTATTTAATTGTGCATTATATTTGGGTGTCTTGATGTTGTACTGTGTTTAACTGTGTTTTTATGTGTTTTTTTGAATGAACTTTGAGGTGAAAGACATTCACAGCAGATTTGAGCTCATCTCCCATCAGACTTTAGATTATCATTGAAACTGTGTGCGTGTGTCTGTGTGGGTCTGTGTGCGTGTGTCTGTCTGTGTGCGTGTATCTGTGTGCATGTGTCTGTGTGTGCTGTGTGCAGACAACAGAAAGACTTCTGAAGGGCAACAGATGGAGTTTAAATCCAAGCAGTGGTTCGGTGCATCAGTCCGCTCCGATGGGGAACACATTCTGGTGAGACCTTGAATCATCAACCATTTGGCCCTTGACATCACCATATTATATCCACTGTTTTTCATTGTACACATATTGCCCAAGTATTATGTACAAAGCAACAACGTTTAGCAGCATGTACTTCATGTGTTATCCAGTTATTAACCGGCATATTACACAATGTTGGTAGGGTTGAGAATAAGCAAAGAAAGCCAAGCGTTACATACATATTAAGCACATGCTGTTACAGGTTGTTACAGTGCTTGATACACAGTTCTTGTGTAATTGTGTACAGTGTAACAAGAAGACGGTGATGTTCATTCATCATCTACTAATAATATCGTCATGTCATCTACTTATAACACGTGTGTTCCAGGCGTGTGCTCCTCTGTACCAGTGGTCGACCTACAGCTATGCGGAGAGGGAGCCCGTGGGAACCTGTTTCCTCAAGAAAGGGGGACAAGTGGTGGAGTACTCTCCATGTCGATCCAGTCAGTCATAGACCTGCCTGTTTACCTGTCTCTGCTTCTCTATGTCAATTGTCAATAAAATATTGTTTTAATAATGTAGCATATCCTGTCAATCATGTATTCTTTGTCTGATGTTTACATCAGACAATCTTTGCATCATTCCTATTACTAATATTGGCCCAGAACACTCCCTTGCTTTGTTGTTCCAAGTGTTTACATCTTGATCATTCTCTCCCCTGTTCAGCTGATTACACTCCAGAAGGACAAGGATTCTGCCAAGCTGGCTTCAGTGCAGAATTCCTCAAGGTTTACATACACACACACACACACACACACACACACACACACACACACACACACACACACACACACACACACACACACACACACACACACACACAGTGGAAAGCCTATTGCTGAACAACTGAAGGCAACTTACAAAGAGTACATTTGTTGAAAGACCACTGTGGTACCTGAGGATCAGACTGGAGCACAAATAGAGGCTCCAATGGTTCCTCATTTGCAGCTTCTGAGACAGCGACTGCGCTCCCCTCGGGGGTGTATTAAATGACCCTAATTCTATTTAGTCTGAGTCCTCCACAGAACTTTATGAGGAATTGGCTGAACACACTGTCTGGGGATTGGGCCTCCTTTTCCTCCAGTCTCTCGTGCTCAGTGTATCATGCTCATTCTGACCTGGCAAGCCTATTGCTGAACAGGGGGCCACAATGGGGAAATTAGTTTTGCTGGCAATTAACTTTCAAATTTTTTATGGTAGGGAATTGGTGGAGCAAAACAACAACAACTCTGCATAACCTCCCCCCTCCCTTGCCTAACCGCAGCACTAACCTGTGTGTTTGTACGTCTTGGCATTATTAACAGTACTTAGCATTGGTTAGCGTATTGTATGTCCATAGATGTTGGTACTGTATTCAGAATGGTACTTCTAGCTATTATAGTATGTACCTAGCAATTATGAAACTGGTTCTATTAGCCTTGCAATTATGAACGAAACCTGCTATATTCTCATCTTTATGTACCACAGTGATATATTGCTGTCTCCTTCAACAAATGTACTCTTTAAGTCGCTTTGGATAAAGGTGTCTGCTACATGTGAATGTAAATGTAACTATAGTTCTTCATGGACCGGCCTATCAGCGATGTCTCGCTGCTCTGACAGCGTCTGTGTTTTGATAACAGAGGGGTTATCACCCGTTAAATTCATAACTAAACAAGATGGAATATTGTAGCAGTGTCAATACTACAAAGCCACATCTTGTTCGGGGCTCCTCCAAGGAAACGGACAGTAGTGGTGTTGTAAAGTCTTGTTCAGTGCATGATTGGTCAAATGAAATGAAGAGAGCAGATGGTACCCAGCAAGCTAGCACCCAAAGTGAGTGTGCTGGTGGCTGACTTAACCTGTGGCGCACTGATTAGCCAATGCAGTGCAGGCTTGCAGCCCCACCCCCCCAGACTCTAACTGGGCCAGGTGAGGCTGGCCCAGGTGAGGCTGGCCCCAGACTCCAGGACCCCAGACTGTGAGGACAATTAAGACAGCCACCAAACACACACACTCCCACAAATGTAATCTGACTGAAATCACTGAAAACACACAAGTTTGGACACACACACTAGGATTCTTATATCCTCTCTTTTGCTGTTTCTCTTTTTGTGTCTTCCAGGGCAATAAGAGAGTGGTGGTCGGAGGCCCGGGCAGCTTCTACTGGCAGGGTGAGGATGATGGATGGGATGATAAAGGGAGGGATGGATGAGCTCATAAGGTAGCCGTTAGATGGTGTCATGATGGTGTGTGGGTCTGATTGTGTGTTTGTGGTTGAAACCACGGTCAGAAAGAACAGTCAGAAAGAAAGCACTGCAGTCATTTCCTGTCTCTCTTTCCCTCTCTCTGCTTTCATATCTCTTCTCCTCTCCTCTCTATCCTCCTTGCACCTGTCTTTTATTACCTACTATGTCTCCTCTCCTCTCTTATATCCCCCTTCCTTCTGTTCTCAGGTCAGCTGATCTCTGATGATGTGTCTGAGGTCCTGACTCGAATCGACAACAGCTTCAACACCCGCTACGCAAATACACTCGCCACCAAGTCAGCCAGCGCCCAGTACGACGACAGTTACTTAGGTAGACACACACACACTCGCCTCCAAGTGAGCCAGCGCCCAGTACGACGACAGTTACTTAGGTAGACACACACACACTCGCCTCCAAGTGAGCCAGCGCCCAGTACGACGACAGTTACTTAGGTAGACACACACTCGCCTCCAAATCCTGCAGCAGTGCTGTGTAACAAACAGCGACCGTTGCCTAACTCTAAAAAGATTGAGTGTGATGTGCCCATATTCACTATAACTTTGGAGGGGGCCACCGCACGTTGTCACTCTGTCACTTCCTGATCTCCTCTAGTGGTTCGCATGGTGAAAACAGCAACATGTGCACACACACATACATGCAGCTCCAGCATTTAAATCCTGTTCTTATTTGTTGCATTTCTCCTGTACTTCTGTCTGTCTGCCTGTCTGCAGGATACTCTGTAACCATTGGAGACTTCAATGATGACAGAAAAGAAGGTGAGAGAGAAAGGTTTCATGTAAATGTTCAACACGTCTCATAAAGACACACATGCTTCTGACATGAGGTCGGCACCTCCAAACATGCTGTCCTGCATGATGAAGAGCTAGGCCAGCGGTCTCTTTAGCTCTCTACTGTTGGAATATAACATCATATTTGGACTATGTTTCAGACTATGTCACTGGAGTACCTAGAGGGGACAATGCACTCGGATACGTAAGTTAAACGGCCAGACAAATAACAAGATATATACAACTGGTTCTATGAATTGTGGATGACCGCCAAAGGCAGGCATTTTCTAATAAAAAATGATATTATATTCAGGTAAAACGACACCAATGGAAGAAAATGTTTGCCGCAAAGACTAATTTCCTGCATTCTGGTGATTCTTTTCCCGCCCCCTGCTCAAGCGCCGATGTTATGATGGGCATGTCATTGAAATATGACACGGCCGCCTCTAGTCCAGTGGCCGCCTCTAGTTCAGTGGCCCACCTCTAGTCTATTATTCCATAGTCCATTCCATCAAGTGTGTGCCACTTATTTGTAAGTAGTCTAACTGGTAGCTGTGTTTACTCCCAGGTGAACATCTATAATGGTCTCAACATGGAGTCCATGGTCAACTTCACTGGAGCCCAGGTGAGAATTATGCTGGAATGGGTTTCTGGGTAACAGGTGTATGTGAATATAAAGTTTCCGAAAGGTATGTATGTGGAGTTTGTTATTTGAGTTTAGTTGTACGTTATGATCATGTTTAAATGTGTAATGTGTAACGATGTATGCAAATGCACAGATTCTTGTTGTCTCTCTTTGTTTCTCCCTCTCTCAGATGGCAGCCTACTTTGGCCACTCTGTAGCTACTTCTGATGTCAACAATGATGGGTCTGTCTATGAATATATCCTGATAAGCTATTATGTCTGGCTTTAACCAGATGAATGCACTGACTCTGTTGATTCTCTCTCTCTCAGGATGGTAGATCTGTTGGTCGGAGCTCCACTCTTCATGGACAGAGGCTCAGATGGCAAACTGAGGGAGGTGGGACAGGTAAGACACACATGTGTTATGTTATGTTCATAGATTTGTTAATGTTTTGACCCTAAGGTTTTGGTCGCCTGTATGTTACAGGTGTCTGTGTACCTGGGTAAGGGGGGCTTCTCGTTCCGTCCTGCCCAGACTCTCACGGGCTCGGAGGTCTATGCCCGCTATGGCTCAGCAATCGCTGCCCTTGGAGACCTGGACATGGATGGATACAATGGTACACACTAAGTATACACTATATACACATCATCATAATACACATTATTTGTATAGCACTTTTCAATACACGCAACAACTGAGCATAACAGTGAATCTATATGCTCCAAGAAGGAGCATATAGATGGAAAATAAAATAGGATCCAGAATATAACCCTGTGGGACACCATAGAGTATGGAACCAAGCATACTCACAGAGAAGCATCTATTAGATAGACCGCTGAATTACTGTTAAATTACTGAATTAATAAATGACAAAGCAAATGATACCTGCTAGAATGCTAGCACTCTTGATTTTGTGTGACTGATATGTGAACACACACATATTGTACGTACACTACAGTATACTCACACTGTAGATACCTATATTGTACATACACTACAGTATACTCACACTGTCCCCAGATGTTGACGGTCTTGTGTGTGTCCAGATGTGGCTGTCTCAGCACCATACGGGGGACCCCAGCACCAGGGCTTGGTCTACATCCATAATGGACGCCCTGGGGGGCCGGACCCCTCACCCTCACAGGTACATTCCAGCCAACACCACCCTGGTCCCTCGCGGGGTATCGATGTGTTCTGTATCGTAGATTATGTGTGTTATGTATTTATTAGGGCTGTCAAGGGGGTTGTTAGCTTTGGATACCAACTTTGTGATCTAGACTCCTCTAGATCAACCTAAAAAAATAACATCTCAAAAACCTGGATGCTTATCATCTCGTTGCATGCCTCATGTCAAATTCTACTTGTGTTATGTAGTATGTGTGTTCATGTATTGTAGATCATGTATACTGTACATGCGTACACATGATGTAGAAACCTCTGCTGCAGGTCCTGCATGGTGTTTGGGCGTCCAGCTACATGCCCGCTAGCTTCGGCTATGCTGTCACTGGCAATATTGATATAGATCAAAATGGATACCCAGGTACACACACACTGTATTCCATGCACCTAGTATTTTGAATACGCTGAATAATCAGAATAGGGCCAATTTTTGGTGTTTACATCTCTCTCGCTCTCGCTCTCCTCTCTCTATATCCCCCATCCCCTCTCTCTTTATCTCCCCCATTATCTGGCTCTCTCTTTCTCTCTCTATTCCCTTCTTTCTATCCCCCCCTCATTCTCTATCCCCTCTCTCTTTCTTTCTATCCCCCCCCCTTCTCTCTGTCTCTCCAGATGTAATAGTTGGAGTGTTTGGGGCAGACAAGGCTGTTCTATACAGGTAAACACATTGAGAGACTGTGTGTGTGCATAATAAGACCACCTCTGATATCAACAGATGTTCACACGTGCTGTTGGACATAAGCCCTGCTCCTCACCTCCTCTCTCTCTCTGTCCTTCATCGCCCTCTCCTTTACTCCTGCTGTCCTCCCCTCTCCTGATCTGGTCCTGATAACCTCGTAGCTACAGACTTATGTCGTACAGATGGTCTGTACGACATGCTCGTCTCCTTTTGGCTCTCTAATGTTTCAAGGCCTGTCCTGTCATGTGTGCGTGTGTGTGCGCCTCTCCAGGGCTCGTCCGGTTATTAGTGTGAACGCCACCCTGGACATCACTCCCCAGATCCTCAATGCAGAAGACAAGAGGTGTACCCTCCCTGGAACTCCCACCATGGTCTCCTGGTAGGTGCACACACACACTTACTCACTCGCAACAGGGTGAGTGAACATTATGGCCTGACTTTGTGTGTGTTCAGTTTTAAGGTGAAATACTGTCTGAAGGCCAGTGGAAAGGGAGCTCCAGCTACTCTCAGTAAGACACTCTCTCCCAGTCAGTTGCTCCCTCTGCTTTCTACCCAGTCTCTGCTTCCCTCTCATCTCGGTCTCCCTCTGATGTAACGTCCAATCTCATTGGTTGTGGTGTTTCTGTTAGGCTTCAAGGTGGACCTTGTCCTGGACCGTCTGAAGCACAAGGAGGCAACCAAACGCGTTCTGTTCCTCCACAGCAGAACCTTCCAGTATGCGAAGAACATGAGCGTGTTCAACGGCCGGGGACCTGCCTGTGAGGAGCAGGAGGCTTACCTCAGAGTGAGCTCCCTGTAGTGCTGCTAGTGGCTACCACAGAGCTGCAGATCTGCAAAGATCCATGTTGTGTTTCTTAGCAAACATCTCACAAATGTACAGGCCCGCGCGCGGAGCTGCTAATGCAGATTTCACTCTCTCTTAGGATGACGGGGAGTTCCAGGATAAGATCACCCCCATCTCTGTAGCGATGGAGTACAGTCTGGACTACAAGTTGGCAGCCGACACCACCGGCCTGCTGCCCATCCTGGACATGAAGACTCCTTCCAACCTCACGAAGCAGGTAGCCTCTCTGACCCAGCCTCGAGCACCTCATCTTACTCATGTCACAAAATGTGGATTTTTGTGAGAAAAACATTTGGTACCACACAGCAAGTGTTCTTTACGTGTCCTGCATGCATTTTGGTGCACGCGTTGTCAAGGCATGTGGACTGCAAGGAGAACAAGCTTCAAGCAGGTAACCCCACTATAGTGAGCACCTGGCAGGTAACATCAACAATGTTCTTTTGTCCAGGCTCACATCTTGCTGGACTGTGGTGACGACAACATCTGTAAGCCTGACCTCAGGCTGTCTGTGCAGAGGTGAGCCTCCTGCAAGGGTTAGTTACGGTTTATCAAGAATGGTCGTCCAGCAGCAGGGGTGCCAAAGACGCTTTGATTGACACTTGAGATTCTCTGAAAGTTTCAATTTTTAAGACAGTTCAAATAGATTTTATGTTACAATGTCCAATTCTCCTGAAGGATCTCCTGAAGAATGAAACAAACAGCCCACACATTGTGCCCACGTGACTATATTGTACCCCATAGACACCAATTTCAATTCAGTTTGAGGTGTATTGGGCCTTTAGGATTAGTTGAGATGAGTGTATAGAGGGTTAGGTTAAATGTACCAGTATAGCGGAGTGTTACCAGGTATCACAGTGTTAGTGATGATGTAAACCTAGCTGCACGCTGAGCGGTGTGTGCGGTTATGTTTCCAGCGACCGAGAGCAGCTGTACATCGGTGATGACAACGAGCTGACATTAGAGATCAATGCTGAGAACCAAGGAGAGGGAGCCTACGAGGCAGAGCTGCACATCTACCCTCCGCCTCAGGCCGACTACACCGGCGTCGTCCGCAGCCAGGTGAGCGCCATTCTGCTGCCATCTTTAATGGTTCTGGTCCACTGTCACTGTACTTGTTGTGTGTACTGTGTGTGCTCCGGTGTGGTGTGTATCTAGGGTGTGTTGTGAGACCCAGACCATAGCCTGGACCAGAACCGTTATGTGAGCAGTGGTCAGGTGGTCATGTGACTGTTCAGGTCCAGGCTATGTTCTGGGTGATCATGCAATGTGTTTTCCAGGCTCTATCAAGGCTGTCCTGTAACTTCAAGAAGGGGAATCAGACCAGAGTGGTGGTGTGTGAGCTGGGAAACCCCATGAAGGGAGGCACCAAGGTCAGTCATCACTCATACATGACCTGCCAGGAAGTAGCCTGTACCACGCCTTCACTTGTCTCATTCCCTCATCCCTATGTAGCATAGGGGTTCATTCATTATCACTCAATCGTCAGGGCCGGCCAGAATATTGGACAGGATCTCCCAGGTTGGGACCAGCATCCGAATCGGAATGTGAAGTCAATCAATCAAATCAGGCGTCCCATCATTGTGGGCAAAGTTTTGACTCCAATGTCAGACTAATATTGAGCATCCACAGCATTCCTTATGGTGCTTGTTACGCTCCCCCTGGCAGCACCTAGCTGTTGTCTGTGTGATGGGTGCCGTTGGTTTGACTTGCTTGGCCAGTGACTCTCTCTCCCACCGGATCAGGAGCATCACTTTGTTCCGAGCCTCCTGATTAACACACTAAGCACTAAACTATTGGAGGAGCGAGGAAGTGCATGACAGAGGTCTCTGTGCGTGACATGAATTGGTTGACGAGACAAGCCGTCACATCAATGTAACCATATGGCATCTCCTTCGCATAAAATACATGCACATATATGCCGACAATCTCCATTTGATGAAAACGACTGCTATGCATCATGGGATATTGTAGGGAAATGAAGAACCATGTTGTCCAGTTGTTTTACATTGCATTATGGGTATTTAGTTTGATGACTCCCTAACTAGAGCACTATATAGGGAACATTATTATAGATCAGGAAATAGTATTGTTGTGCTAAGCCACTCCTCTTTCCTGCTTTGCTGTGATTGGCCAGGTTGTGGCAGAGCTGCGGTTCAGTGTACACCAGCTCTCAGAACAAGACACCTCTGTCAAGTTTGACCTGCAGATAGTCAGGTAAACCCATGTCTGTCTGCACTCTGATCATATTCATGATGAGATGATTGATGGCTAATGAACGTTGTTTCAGCTCCAACCAGTTCAACAACATGAGTCCCATGGTGTCCAGCATCACTAACTTGGCTGTACTGGCTAAGGTCAACATCAGAGGGTAACACACACACAGTCACAGTCGTGTTCCAGTCATCCAGTCATGCTTTGTCATATGGTGTGTGTGTGCGTGCGCGCGCGCAGTGTGTCTGCTCCAGACCAGGTTTTGTTACCGATAGCCAATTGGAAGCCCAGAGAGCCCCCGGTGTTAGGAGACGATATCGGACCCCAGATACTGCACGTATATGAGGT